>JACCIY010000561.1:0-64357 GCA_025506505.1 Flaveria sonorensis
GTTTGAGGATCAAAACTCCATAGCATTGACAGTTATTAAGGAAAGCAAATAACTATCTTGAGAGAACTATTGTTGTTTAATGTCTTGTTGTACGTATTTCTTTCCCATGTATTTGTTAATCTTTCATGAATACTTTAATGCACCTATCCGTAGTTGCATTTCTTATTGAAATACAAGGAAATATTACATACTAGAACGAGTTAACTTGATTTGACTTCTTTTTATCGAGCACACAATGCGTTTCCCGTTTGACGTTTCATTAGTCTCATTCGGTAAGTGTAATTGATTCTAGATTCTTATTGAGTGAAAACGAGTAGCTGGTTTGTCCATTACAACTCGTATCCTTGCGTTTATGGTCAACAGAGGATTCCGTGAATAAACAACTGTCATTTTGATTGATTTAGTGGATTCTTGAGGCAAGAGTGTTCAAGATGGTTATGGAGAGTTCTTGTTTAGTTTCGGAAAGAGTGTATCGATTTCAACGGTCATTGTATGGTTTCGTGTTCGTGTTGCATTCGGTTTAAACGTAGATCCTACGTCCATTTGTGATTGATTAGTGTTATTAGTCATCATTGTAACGGGATTTGTTTTAATTAGGCTTCAAGTGTGTTGACAAGGTTTGAGGATCAAAATCCATAGCATTGAAGGTTATAGGGAAAGCAAATAACTATCTCTGCGAGAACTATGTTGTTTAATGTCTTTTTGTATGTTTTTGTTAATCTTTCATGAATACTCTAATGCACCTATCCGTAGTTGCATTTCTTTATTAAAATACAAAAAAAATACATACTATAACGAGTTAACTTGATTTGACTTCTTTTTTATCGAGCACACATTGCGTTTCCGTTTGACGTTTCATTAGTCTCATTCGGTAAGTGTAATTTGATTCTAGATTCTTATTGAGTGAATACGAGTAGTTAGTTTGTCCATTACAACTCTATCCTTGCGTTTATGCTCATAAAGGATTTCTTGAATCGACAATTGTCATTTTGATTGATTTAAGTGGATTCTTGAGGCAAGAGTGTTCAAAGATGGTTATGGAGAGTTCTTGTTTAGTTTTGGGAAGGAGTGTATCGATTTTCAACGGTCATTTGTATGGTTACGTGTTCGTGTTGCATTCGGTTTAAACAGTAGAACCTATGTTCCATTTGTGATTGATTAGTGTGATTTTAGTCAACATAATAACGGGATTTGTTGAAATTAGGCTTCGAGTATGTTGACAAGGTTTGAGGATCAAAACTCCATAGCATTGATAGTTATTAAAGAAAGCAAATAACTATCTTTGAGAGAACTATTGTTGTTTAATGTCTTGTTGTATGTATTTCTTTTCCCATGTATTTTGTTAATCTTTCATGAATACTTTAATGCACCTATCCGTAGTTGCATTTCTTTATTGAAATACAAGGAAATATTACATACTAGAATGATTTAACTTGATTTGACTTCTTTTTTGTCGAGCACACAATGCGTTTCCCGTTTGACGTTTCATTAGTCTCATTCGGTAATTATTTGATTCTAGATTCTTATTGAGTGAAACGAGTAGCTGGTTTGTCCATTACAACTCGTATCCTTGCGTTTATGGTCAACAGAGGATTCCGTGAATAAACAACTGTCATTTTGATTGATTTAAGTGGATTCTTGAGGCAAGAGTGTTCAAAGATGGTTATGAGAGAGTTCTTGTTTAGTTTTCGGAAGAGTGTATCGATTTTCAACGGTCATTTGTATGGTTTCGTGTTCGTGTTGCATTCGGTTTTAAACAGTAGATCCTACGTCCATTTGTGATTGATTAGTGTTATTTTAGTCATCATTGTAACGGGATTTGTTGAAATTAGCTTCAAGTGTGTTGACAAGGTTTGAGGATCAAAACTCATAGCATTGAAGGTTATTAGGGAAAGCAAATAACTATCTCTTGAAACTATTGTTTTTTAATGTCTTTTTGTATGTATTTTTGTTAATCTTTCATGAATACTCTAATGCACCTATCCGTAGTTGCATTTCTTTATTAAAATACAAAATATTACATACTATAACGAGTTAACTTGATTTGACTTCTTTTATATCGAGCACACATTGCGTTTCCCGTTTGACGTTTCATTAGTCTCATTCGGTAAGTGTAATTTGATTCTAGATTCTTATTGAGTGAATACGAGTAGTTAGTTTGTCCATTACAACTCTTATCCTTGCGTTTATGCTCAATAAAGATTTCGTGAATCGACAATTGTCATTTGATTGATTTAAGTGGATTCTTGAGGCAAGAGTGTTCAAAGATGGTTATGGAGAGTTCTTGTTTAGTTTTGGAAGGAGTGTATCGATTTTCAACGGTCATTTGTATGGTACGTGTTCGTGTTGCATTCGGTTTAAACAGTAGAACCTATGTTCCATTTGTGATTGATTAGTGTGATTTTAGTCATCATATAACGGGATTTGTTGAATTAGGCTTCGAGTATGTTGACAAGGTTTGAGGATCAAAACTCCATAGCATTGACGTTATTAGGAAAGCAAATAACTATCTTTGAGAGAACTATTGTTGTTTAATGTCTTGTTGTACGTATTTCTTTTCCCATGTTTTGTTAATCTTTCATGAATACTTTAATGCACCTATCCGTAGTTGCATTTCTTTATTGAAATACAAGGAAATATTACATACTAGAACGAGTTAACTTGATTTGACTTCTTTTTTATCGAGCACACAATGTTGCTTTTCCCGTTTGACGTTCATTAGTCTCATTCGGTAAGTGTAATTTGATTCTAGATTCTTATTGAGTGAAAACGAGTAGCTGGTTTGTCCATTACAACTCGTATCCTTGCGTTTATGGTCACAGAGGATTCCGTGAATAAACAACTGTCATTTTGATTGATTTAAGTGGATTCTTGAGGCAAGAGTGTTCAAAGATGGTTATGGAGAGTTCTTGTTTAGTTTTGGGAAAGAGTGTATCGATTTTCAACGGTCATTTGTATGGTTTCGTGTTCGTGTTGCATTCGGTTTAAACAGTAGATCCTACGTCCATTTGTGATTGATTAGTGTTATTTTAGTCATCATTGTAACGGGATTTGTTGAAATTAGGCTTCAAGTGTGTTGACAAGGTTTGAGGATCAAAAATCCATAGCATTGAAGGTTACTAGGGAAAGCAAATAACTATCTCTGCGAGAACTATTGTTGTTTAATGTCTTTTTGTATGTATTTTCTTTAAATCTTTCATCATACTACTAATAATGCACCTATCCGTAGTTGCATTTTTTTATTAAAATACAAAAAATATTACATACTATAACGAGTTAACTTGATTTGACTTCTTTTTTATCGAGCACACATTGCTTTCCCGTTTGACGTTTCATTAGTCTCATTCGGTAAGTGTAATTTGATTCTAGATTCTTATTGAGTGATACGAGTAGTTAGTTTGTCCATTACAACTCTTATCCTTGCGTTTATGCTCAATAAAGGATTCCGTGAATCGACAATTGTCATTTTGATTGATTTAAGTGGATTCTTGAGGCAAGAGTGTTCAAAGATGGTTATGGAGAGTTCTTGTTTAGTTTTGGGAAGGAGTGTATCGATTTTCAACGGTCATTTGTATGGTTACGTGTTCGTGTTGCATTCGGTTTAAACAGTAAGAACCTATGTTCATTTGTGATTGATTAGTGTGATTTTAGTCATCATAATAACGGGATTTGTTGAAATTAGGCTTCGAGTATGTGACAAGGTTTGAGGATCAAACTCCATAGCATTGAAGTTATTAGGGAAAGCAAATAACTATCTTTGAGAGAACTATTGTTGTTTAATCTTGTTGTACGTATTTCTTTTCCCATGTATTTTGTTAATCTTTCATGAATACTTTAATGCACCTATCCGTAGTTGCATTTCTTTATTGAAATACAAGGAAATTACATACTAGAACAGTTAACTTGATTTGACTTCTTTTTTATCGAGCACAACAATGCGTTTCCCGTTTGACGTTTCATTAGTCTCATTCGGTAAGTGTAATTTGATTCTAGATTCTTATTGAGTGAAAACGAGTAGCTGGTTTGTCCATTACAACTCGTATCCTTGCGTTTATGGTCAACAGAGGATTCCGTGAATAAACAACTGTCATTTTGATTGATTTAAGTGGATTCTTGAGGCAAGAGTGTTCAAAGATGGTTATGGAGAGTTCTTGTTTAGTTTTTGGAAAGAGTGTATCGATTTTCAACGGTCATTTGTATGGTTTCGTGTTCGTGTTGCATTCGGTTTAACACAGTAGATCCTACTTCCATTTGTGATTGATTAGTGTTATTTTAGTCATCATTGTAACGGGATTTGTTGAAATTAGGCTTCAAGTGTGTTGACAAGGTTTGAGGATCAAAAATCCATAGCATTGAAGGTTACTAGGGAAAGCAAATAACTATCTCTTGCGAGAACTATTGTTGTTTAATGTCTTTTTGTATGTTATTTTGTTTAATCTTTCATGAATACTCTAATGCACCTATCCGTAGTTGCATTTCTTTATTAAATACAAAAAAATATTACATACTATAACGAGTTAACTTGATTTGACTTCTTTTTATCGAGCACACATTGCGTCCCGTTTGACGTTTCATTAGTCTCATTCGGTAAGTGTAATTTGATTCTAGATTCTTATTGAGTGAATACGAGTAGTTAGTTTGTCCATTACAACTCTTATCCTTGCGTTTATGCTCAATAAAAGATTTCGTGAATCGACAATTGTCATTTTGATTGATTTAAGTGGTTCTTGAGGCAAGAGTGTTCAAAGAAGGTTATGGAGAGTTCTTGTTTAGTTTTGGGAACGAGTGTATCGATTTTCAACGGTCATTTGTATGGTTACGTGTTCGTGTTGCATTCGGTTTAAACAGTAGAACCTATGTTCCATTTTTGGTTGATTAGTGTGATTTTAGTCATCATAATAACGGGATTTGTTGAAATTAGGCTTCGAGTATGTTGACAAGTTTGAGGATCAAAACTCCATAGCATTGACAGTTATTAGGGAAAGCAAATAACTATCTTGAGAGAACTATTGTTGTTGTAATGTCTTTTGTACGTATTTCTTTCCCATGTATTTTGTTAATCTTTCATGAATACTTTAATGCACCTATCCGTAGTTGCATTTCTTTATTGAAATACAAGGAATATTACATACTAGAACGAGTTAACTTGATTTGACTTCTTTTTTATCGAGCACACAATGTGTTTCCCGTTTGACGTTTCATTAGTCTCATTCGGTAAGTCTAATTTGATTCTAGATTATTATTGAGTGAAAACGAGTAGCTGGTTTGTCCATTACAACTCGTATCCTTGCGTTTATGGTCAACAGAGGATTCCGTGAATAAACAACTGTCATTTTGATTGATTTAAGTGGATTCTTGAGGCAAGAGTGTTCAAAGATGGTTATGGAGAGTTCTTGTTTAGTTTTACGAAAGAGTGTATCGATTTTCAACGGTCATTTGTATGGTTTCGTGTTCGTGTTGCATTCGGTTTAAACAGTAGATCCTACGTCCATTTGGGATTCATTAGTGTTATTTTAGTCATCATTGTAACGGGATTTGTTGAAATTAGGCTTCAAGTGTGTTGACAAGGTTTGAGGATAAAAAATCCATAGCATTGAAGGTTACTAGGGAAAGCAAATAACTATCTCTGCGAGAACTATTGTTGTTTAATGTCTTTTTGTATGTATTTTGTTAATCTTTCATCAATACTCTAATGCACCTATCCGTAGTTGCATTTTTTTATTAAAATACAAAAAAATATTACATACTATAACGAGTTAACATGATTTGACTTCTTTTTTATCGAGCACACATTGCGTTTGCCGTTTGACGTTTCATTAGTCTCATTCGGTAAGTGTAATTTGATTCTAGATTCTTATTGAGTGAATACCAGTAGTTAGTTTGTCCATTACAACTCTTATCCTTGCGTTTATGCTCAATAAAGGATTTCTTGAATCGACAATTGTCATTTTGATTGATTTAAGTGGATTCTTGAGGCAAGAGTGTTCAAAGAAGGTTATGGAGAGTTCTTGTTTAGTTTTGGGAAGGAGTGTATCGATTTTCAACGGTCATTTGTATGGTTACGTGTTCGTGTTGCATTCGGTTTAAACAGTAAACCTATGTTCCATTTGTGATTGATTAGTGTGATTTTAGTCATCATAATAACGGATTTGTTGAAATTAGGCTTCGAGTATGTTGACAAGGTTTGAGGATCAAAACTCCATAGCATTGACAGTTATTAGGAAAGCAAATAACTATCTTGAGAGAACTATTGTTGTTTAATGTCTTGTTGTACGTATTTCTTTTCCCATGTATTTTGTTAATCTTTCATGAATACTTTATGCACCTATCCGTAGTTGCATTTCTTTATTGAAATACAAGGAAATATTACATACTAGAACGAGTTAACTTGATTTGACTTCTTTTTTATCGAGCACACATGCGTTTCCCGTTTGACGTTTCATTAGTCTCATTCGGTAAGTGTAATTTGATTCTAGATTCTTATTGAGTGAAAACGAGTAGCTGGTTTGTCCATTACAACTCGTATCCTTGCGTTTATGGTCAACAGAGGATTCCGTGAATAACAACTGTCATTTTGATTGATTTAAGTGGATTCTTGAGGCAAGAGTGTTCAAAGATGGTTATGGAGAGTTCTTGTTTAGTTTTGGGAAGAGTGTATCGATTTTCAACGGTCATTTGTATGGTTCGTGTTCGTGTTGCATTCGGTTTAAACAGTAGATCCTACCCATTTGTGATTGATTAGTGTTATTTTAGTCATCATTGTAACGGGATTTGTTGAAATTAGGCTTCAAGTGTGTTGACAAGGTTTGAGGATCAAAACTCCATAGCATTGAAGGTTACTAGGGAAAGCAAATAACTATCTCTGCGAGAACTATTGTTGTTTAATGTCTTTTTTGTATGTATTTTGTTAATCTTTCATGAATCTCTAATGCACTATCCGTAGTTGCATTTCTTTATTAAATACAAAAAAAATATTACATACTATAACGAGTTAACTGATTTGACTCTTTTTTATCGAGCACACATTGCGTTTCCCGTTTGACGTTTCATTAGTCTCATTCGGTAAGTGTAATTTGATTCTAGATTCTTATTGAGTGAATACGAGTAGTTAGTTTGTCCATTACAACTCTTATCCTTGCGTTTATGCTCAATAAAGGATTTCGTGAATCGACAATTGTCATTTTGATTGATTTAAGTGTTCTTGAGGCAAGAGTGTTCAAAGAAGGTTATGGAGAGTTCTTGTTTAGTTTTGGGAAGGAGTGTATCGATTTTCAACGGTCATTTGTATGGTTACGTGTTCGTGTTGCATTCGGTTTAAACAGTAGAACCTATGTTCCATTTGTGATTGATTAGTGTGATTTTAGTCATCATAATACGGGATTTGTTGAAATTAGGCTTCGAGTTGTTGACAAGGTTTGAGGATCAAACTCCATAGCATTGAAGGTTATTAGGAAAGCAAATAACTATCTTTGAGAGAACTATTGTTGTTTAATGTCTTGTTGTACGTATTTCTTTTCCCATGTATTTTGTTAATCTTTCATGAATACTTTATGCACCTATCCGTAGTTGCATTTCTTTATTGAAATACAGGAAAATTACATACTAGAACGAGTTAACTTGATTTGACTTCTTTTTTATCGAGCACACATTGCGTTTCCCGTTTGACGTTTCATTAGTCTCATTCGGTAAGTGTATTTGATTTCTAGATTCTATTGAGTGAATACGAGTAGTTAGTTTGTCCATTACAACTCTTATCCTTGCGTTTATGCTCAATAAAGGATTCCGTGAATAAACAATGTCATTTGATTGATTTAAGTGGATTCTTGAGGCAAGAGTGTTCAAAGATGTTATGGAGAGTTCTTGTTTAGTTTTGGAAGGAGTGTATCGATTTTCAACGGTCATTTGTATGTTTCGTGTTTGGTTGCATTCGTTTAAACAGTAGATCCTACGTCCATTTGTGATTGATTAGTGTGATTTTAGTCATCATTATAACGGGATTTGTTGAAATTAGGCTTCGAGTGTGTTGACAAGGTTTGAGGATCAAAACTCCATAGCATTGAAGGTTATTAGGGAAAGCAAATAACTATCTCTGCGAGAACTATTGTGTTTTAATGTCTTGTTGTACGTATTTCTTTTCCCATGTATTTTGTTAATCTTTCATGAATACTCTAATGCACCTATCCGTAGTTGCATTTCTTTATTGAAATACAAAAAATATTATACTATAACGAGTTAACTTGATTTGACTTCTTTTTTATCGAGCACACATTGCGTTTCCTTTGACGTTTCATTAGTCTCATTCGGTAAGTGTAATTTGATTCTAGATTCTTATTGAGTGAAACGAGTAGTGGTTTGTCCATTACAACTCTTATCCTTGCGTTTATGGTCAACAGAGGATTCCGTGAATAACAACTGTCATTTTGATTGATTTAAGTGGATTCTTGAGGCAAGAGTGTTCAAAGATGGTTATGGAGAGTTCTTGTTTAGTTTTGAAAGAGTGTATCGATTTTCAACGGTCATTTGTATGGTTTCGTGTTCGTGTTGCATTCGTTTAAACAGTAGATCCTATGTCCATTTGTGATTGATTAGTGTTATTTAGTCATCATTGTAACGGGATTTGTTGAAATTAGGCTTCGAGTGTGTTGACAAGGTTTGGAGGATCAAAACTCCATAGCATTGAAGGTTATTAGGGAAAGCAAATAACTATCTTTGCGAGAACTATTGTTGTTTATGTCTTTTGTATGTATTTTGTTAATCTTTCATGAATACTCTAATGCACTATCCTAGTTGCATTTCTTTATTGAAATACAAAAAAATATTACATACTAAACGAGTTAACTTGATTTGACTTCTTTTTATCGAGCACACATTGCGTTTCCCGTTTGACGTTTCATTAGTCTCATTCGGTAAGTGTAATTTGATTCTAGATTCTTATTGAGTGAATACGAGTAGTTTAGTTTGTCCATTACAACTCTTCCTTGCGTTTATGCTCAACAAAGGATTTCGTGAATCGACAATTGTCATTTTGATTGATTTAAGTGGATTCTTGAGGCAAGAGTGTTCAAAGATGGTTATGGAGAGTTCTTGTTTAGTTTTGGGAAGGAGTGTATCGATTTTCAACGGTCATTTGTATGGTTTCGTGTTCGTGTTGCATTCGGTTTAAACAGTAGATCCTACGTCCATTTTGATTTGATTAGTGTTATTTTAGTCATCATTGTAACGGGATTTGTGAAATTAGGCTTCAAGTGTGTTGACAAGGTTTGAGGATCAAAACTCCATAGCATTGAAGGTTATTAGGGAAAGCAAATAACTATCTTGGAGAACTATTGTTGTTTAATGTTGTTTTGTACGTATTTCTTCCCATGTATTTTGTTAATCTTTCATGAATACTTTAATGCACCTATCCGTAGTTGCATTTCTTTATTGAAATACAAGGAAATATTACATACTAAACGAGTTAACTTGATTTGACTTCTTTTTTATCGAGCACACATTGCGTTTCCCGTTTGACGTTTCATTAGTCTCATTCGGTAAGTGTATTTGATTCTAGATTCTTATTGAGTGAATACGAGTAGTTAGTTTGTCCATTACAACTCTTATCCTTGCGTTTATGCTCAATAAGGATTTCGTGAATCGACAATTGTCATTTTGATTGATTTAAGTGGATTCTTGAGGCAAGAGTGTTCAAAGATGTTATGGAGAGTTCTTGTTTAGTTTTGGAGGAGTGTATCGATTTTCAACGGTCATTTGTATGGTTACGTGTTTGTGTTGCATTCGGTTTAAACAGTAGAACCTATGTTCCATTTGTGATTGATTAGTGTGATTTTAGTCATCATAATAACGGGATTTGTTGAAATTAGGCTTCGAGTATGTTGACAAGGTTTGAGGATCAAAACTCCATAGCATTGACAGTTATTAGGAAAGCAAATAACTATCTTTGAGAGAACTATTGTTGTTTAATGTCTTGTTTACGTATTTCTTTTCCCATGTATTTTGTTAATCTTTCATGAATACTTAATGCACCTATCCGTAGTTGCATTTCTTTATTGAAATACAAGAAATATTACATACTAGACGAGTTAACTTGATTTGACTTCTTTTTTATCGAGCACACAATTCGTTTCCCGTTTGACGTTTCATTAGTCTCATTCGGTAAGTGTAATTTGATTCTAGATTCTTATTGAGTGAAACGAGTAGCTGGTTTGTCCATTACAACTCGTATCCTTGCGTTTATGGTCAACAGAGGATTCCGTGAATAAACAACTGTCATTTTGATTGATTTAAGTGGATTCTTGAGGCAAGAGTGTTCAAAGATGTTATGGAGAGTTTTGTTTAGTTTTTGGAAAGAGTGTATCGATTTTCAACGGTCATTTGTATGGTTTCGTGTTCGTGTTGCATTCGGTTTAACAGTAGATCCTACGTCCATTTGTGATTGATTAGTGTTATTTTAGTCATCATTGTAACGGGATTTGTTGAAATTAGGCTTCAAGTGTGTTGACAAGGTTTGAGGATCAAAACTCCATAGCATTGAAGGTTACTAGGGAAAGCAAATAACTATCTCTGGAAGAACTATTGTTGTTTAATGTCTTTTTGTATGTATTTTGTTAATCTTTCATGAATACTCTAATGCACCTATCCGTAGTTGCATTTTTTTATTAAAATACAAAAAAATATTACATACTATAACGAGTTAACTTGATTTGACTTCTTTTTTATCGAGCACACATTGCGTTTCCCGTTTGACGTTTCATTAGTCTCATTCGGTAAGTGTAATTTGATTCTAGATTCTTATTGAGTGAATACGAGTAGTTGTTTGTCCATTACAACTCTTATCCTTGCGTTTATGCTCAATAAAGGATTTCGTGAATCGACAATTGTCATTTTGATTGATTTAAGTGGATTCTTGAGGCAAGAGTGTTCAAAGATGTTATGGAGAGTTCTTGTTTAGTTTTGGGAAGGAGTGTATCGATTTTCAACGGTCATTTGTATGGTTACGTGTTCGTGTTGCATTCGGTTTAAACAGTAGAACCTATGTTCCATTTGTGATTGATTAGTGTGATTTTAGTCATCATAATAACGGGATTTGTTGAAATTAGGCTTCGAGTATGTTGACAAGGTTTGAGGATCAAAACTCCATAGCATTGACAGGTTATAAGGAAAGCAAATAACTATCTTTGAGAGAACTATTGTTGTTTAATGTCTTGTTGTACGTATTTCTTTTCCATGTATTTTGTTAATCTTTCATGAATACTTTAATGCACCTATCCGTAGTTGCATTTCTTTATTGAAATACAAGAAATATTACATACTAAACGAGTTAACTTGATTTGACTTCTTTTTTATCGAGCACACATTGCGTTTCCCGTTTGACGTTTCATTAGTCTCATTCGGTAAGTGTAATTTGATTCTAGATTCTTATTGAGTGAATACGAGTAGTAGTTTGTCCATTACAACTCGTATCCTTGCGTTTATGGTCAACAGAGGATTCGTGAATCGACAATGTCATTTTGATTGATTTAAGTGGATTCTTGAGGCAAGAGTGTTCAAAGATGTTATGGAGAGTTCTTGTTTAGTTTTGGGAAGAGTGTATCGATTTTCAACGGTCATTTGTATGGTTCGTGTTTGTGTTGCATTCGGTTTAAACAGTAGAACCTATGTTCCATTTGTGATTGATTAGTGTGATTTTAGTCATCATAATAACGGGATTTGTTGAAATTAGGCTTCAGTGTGTTGACAAGGTTTGAGGATCAAAACTCCATAGCATTGAAGTTATTAGGGAAAGCAAATAACTATCTCTGCGAGAACTATTGTTGTTTAATGTCTTTTTGTACGTATTTCTTTTCCCATGTATTTTGTTAATCTTTCATGAATACTTAATGCACCTATCCGTAGTTGCATTTCTTTATTGAAATACAAAAAATATTACATACTAGAACGAGTTAACTTGATTTGACTTCTTTTTTATCGAGCACACAATGCGTTTCCCGTTTGACGTTTCATTAGTCTCATTCGGTAAGTGTAATTTGATTCTAGATTCTTATTGAGTGAAACGAGTAGCTGGTTTGTCCATTACAACTCTTATCCTTGCGTTTATGGTCAACAGAGGATTCGTGAATAAACAACTGTCATTTTGATTGATTTAAGTGGATTCTTGAGGCAAGAGTGTTCAAAGATGGTTATGGAGAGTTCTTGTTTAGTTTTGGGAAAGAGTGTATCGATTTTCAACGGTCATTTGTATGGTTTCGTGTTCGTGTTGCATTCGGTTTAAACAGTAGATCCTACGTCCATTTGTGATTGATTAGTGTTATTTTAGTCATCATTGTAACGGGATTTGTTGAAATTAGGCTTCAAGTGTGTTGACAAGGTTTGAGGATCAAAACTCCATAGCATTGAAGGTTATAGGGAAAGCAAATAACTATCTCTGCGAGAACTATTGTTGTTTAATGTCTTTTTGTATTTATTTTGTTAATCTTTCATGAATACTTAATGCACCTATCCGTAGTTGCATTTCTTTATTAAAATACAAAAAAAATTACATACTAAACGAGTTAACTTGATTTGACTTCTTTTTTATCGAGCACACATGCGTTTCCCGTTTGACGTTTCATTAGTCTCATTCGGTAAGTGTAATTTGATTCTAGATTCTTATTGAGTGAATACGAGTAGTTGTTTGTCCATTACAACTCTTATCCTTGCGTTTATGCTCAACAAAGGATTCGTGAATCGACAATTGTCATTTTGATTGATTTAAGTGGATTCTTGAGGCAAGAGTGTTCAAAGAGGTTATGGAGAGTTCTTGTTTAGTTTTGGGAAGAGTGTATCGATTTTCAACGGTCATTTGTATGGTTTCGTGTTCGTGTTGCATTCGGTTTAAACAGTAGATCCTATGTCCATTTGTGATTGATTAGTGTTATTTTAGTCATCATTGTAACGGGATTTGTTGAAATTAGGCTTCGAGTGTGTTGACAAGGTTTGAGGATCAAAACTCCATAGCATTGAAGTTATTAGGAAAGCAAATAACTATCTTGAGAGAACTATTGTTGTTTAATGTCTTGTTGTACGTATTTCTTTTCCCATGTATTTTGTTAATCTTTCATGAATACTTAATGCACCTATCCGTAGTTGCATTTCTTTATTGAAATACAAAAAATATTACATACTAGAACGAGTTAACTTGATTTGACTTCTTTTTTATCGAGCACACATTGCGTTTCCGTTTGACGTTTCATTAGTCTCATTCGGTAAGTGTAATTTGATTCTAGATTCTTATTGAGTGAATACGAGTAGTTAGTTTGTCCATTACAACTCTTATCCTTGCGTTTATGCTCAATAAAGGATTTCTGAATCGACAATTGTCATTTTGATTGATTTAAGTGGATTCTTGAGGCAAGAGTGTTCAAAGATGTTATGGAGAGTTCTTGTTTAGTTTTGGGAAGGAGTGTATCGATTTTCAACGGTCATTTGTATGGTTACGTGTTGTGTTGCATTCGGTTTAAACAGTAGAACCTATGTTCATTTGTGATTGATTAGTGTGATTTTAGTCATCATAATAACGGGATTTGTTGAAATTAGGCTTCGAGTATGTTGACAAGGTTTGAGGATCAAAACTCCATAGCATTGACAGTTATTAGGAAAGCAAATAACTATCTTTGAGAGAACTATTGTTGTTTAATGTCTTGTTGTACGTATTTCTTTTCCCATGTATTTTGTTAATCTTTCATGAATACTTTAATGCACCTATCCGTAGTTGCATTTCTTTATTGAAATACAAGGAAATATTACATACTAGAACGAGTTAACTTGATTTGACTTCTTTTTATCGAGCACACAATGCGTTTCCCGTTTGACGTTTCATTAGTCTCATTCGGTAAGTGTAATTTGATTCTAGATTCTTATTGAGTGAAACGAGTAGCTGGTTTGTCCATTACAACTCGTATCCTTGCGTTTATGGTCAACAGAGGATTCCGTGAATAAACAACTGTCATTTTGATTGATTTAAGTGGATTCTTGAGGCAAGAGTGTTCAAAGATGGTTATGGAGAGTTCTTGTTTAGTTTTGGGAAGAGTGTATCGATTTTCAACGGTCATTTGTATGGTTTCGTGTTCGTGTTGCATTCGGTTTAAACAGTAGATCCTACGTCCATTTGTGATTGATTAGTGTTATTTTAGTCATCATTGTAACGGGATTTGTTGAAATTAGGCTTCAAGTGTGTTGACAAGGTTTGAGGATCAAAAATCCATAGCATTGAAGGTTACTAGGGAAAGCAAATAACTATCTCTGCGAGAACTATTGTTGTTTAATGTCTTTTTGTATGTATTTTGTTAATCTTTCATGAATACTCTAATGCACCTATCCGTAGTTGCATTTCTTTATTAAAATACAAAAAATATTACATACTATAACGAGTTAACTTGATTTGACTTCTTTTTTATCGAGCACACATTGCGTTTCCCGTTTGACGTTTCATTAGTCTCATTCGGTAAGTGTAATTTGATTCTAGATTCTTATTGAGTGAATACGAGTAGTTAGTTTGTCCATTACAACTCTTATCCTTGCGTTTATGCTCAATAAAGGATTTCGTGAATCGACAATTGTCATTTTGATTGATTTAAGTGGATTCTTGAGGCAAGAGTGTTCAAGAATGTTATGGAGAGTTCTTGTTTAGTTTTGGGAAGGAGTGTATCGATTTTCAACGGTCATTTGTATGGTTACGTGTTTGTGTTGCATTCGGTTTAAACAGTAGATCCTACATTCCATTTGTGATTGATTAGTGTGATTTTAGTCATTATTATAACGGGATTTGTTGAAATTAGGCTACGAGTGTGTTGACAAGGTTTGAGGATCAAAACTCCCTAGCATTGAAGGTTATTAGGGAAAGCAAATAACTATCTCTACGAGAACTATTGTTGTTCAATGTCTTTTTGTACGTATTTCTTTTCCCATTATTTTGTTAATCTTTCATGAATACTTTAATGCACCTATCCGTAGTTGTATTTCTTTATTGAGATACAAGTAAATCTTACCTACTAGAACGAGTTAACTTGATTTGACTTCTTTTTTATTGAGCACACATTGCGTTTCCCGTTTGACGTTTCATTAGTCTCATTCGGTAAGTGTAATTTGATTCTAGATTCTTATTGTGTGAATACGAGTAGTTAGTTTGTCCATTACAAATCTTATCCTTGCATTTATGCTTAATAAAGGATTTCCTGAATCGACAGTTGTCATTTTGATTGATTTAAGTGGATTCTTGAGGCAAGAGTGTTCAAAGATGTTATGGAGAGTTCTTGTTTAGTTTTGGGAAGAGTGTATCGATTTTCAACGGTCATTTGTATGGTTTCGTGTTCGTGTTGCATTCGGTTTAAACAGTAGATCCTACGTCCATTTGTGATTGATTAGTGTGATTTTAGTCATCATTAACGGGATTTGTTGAAATTAGGCTTCAAGTGTGTTGACAAGGTTTGAGGATCAAAACTCCATAGCATTGAAGGTTATTAGGGAAAGCAAATAACTATCTTTGCGAGAACTATTGTTGTTTAATGTCTTTTGTACGTATTTCTTTTCCATGTATTTTGTTAATCTTTCATGAATACTTAATGCACCTATCCGTAGTTGCATTTCTTTATTGAAATACAAGGAAAATATTACATACTAGAACGAGTTAACTTGATTTGACTTCTTTTTTATCGAGCACACATGCGTTTCCCGTTTGACGTTTCATTAGTCTCATTCGGTAAGTGTAATTTGATTCTAGATTCTTATTGAGTGAAACGAGTAGCTGGTTTGTCCATTACAACTCTTATCCTTGCGTTTATGGTCAACAGAGGATTCCGTGAATAAACAACTGTCATTTTGATTGATTTAAGTGGATTCTTGAGGCAAGAGTGTTCAAAGATGGTTATGGAGAGTTCTTGTTTAGTTTTGGGAAAGAGTGTATCGATTTTCAACGGTCATTTGTATGGTTTCGTGTTCGTGTTGCATTCGGTTTAAACAGTAGATCCTACGTCCATTTGTGATTGATTAGTGTTATTTTAGTCATCATTGTAACGGGATTTGTTGAAATTAGGCTTCAAGTGTGTTGACAAGGTTTGAGGATCAAAATCCATAGCATTGAAGGTTATTAGGGAAAGCAAATAACTATCTCTGCGAGAACTATTGTTGTTTAATGTCTTTTTGTATGTATTTTGTTAATCTTTCATGAATACTCTAATGCACCTATCCGTAGTTGCATTTCTTTATTAAAATACAAAAAAATATTACATACTATAACGAGTTAACTTGATTTGACTTCTTTTTTATCGAGCACACATTGCGTTTCCCGTTTGACGTTTCATTAGTCTCATTCGGTAAGTGTAATTTGATTCTAGATTCTTATTGAGTGAATACGAGTAGCTAGTTTGTCCATTACAACTCTTATCCTTGCGTTTATGGTCAACAAAGGATTTCGTGAATAAACAATTGTCATTTTGATTGATTTAAGTGGATTCTTGAGGCAAGAGTGTTCAAAGATGGTTATGGAGAGTTCTTGTTTAGTTTTGGGAAGGAGTGTATCGATTTTCAACGGTCATTTGTATGGTTACGTGTTCGTGTTGCATTCGGTTTAAACAGTAGAACCTATGTCCATTTTGATTGATTAGTGTGATTTTAGTCATCATAATAACGGGATTTGTTGAAATTAGGCTTCGAGTATGTTGACAAGGTTTGAGGATCAAAACTCCATAGCATTGAAGTTATTAGGGAAAGCAAATAACTATCTTGAGAGAACTATTGTTGTTTAATGTCTTGTTGTACGTATTTCTTTTCCATGTATTTTGTTAATCTTTCATGAATACTCTAATGCACCTATCCGTAGTTGCATTTCTTTATTGAAATACAAAAAAATATTACATACTAGAACGAGTTAACTTGATTTGACTTCTTTTTTATCGAGCACACATTGCGTTTCCGTTTGACGTTTCATTAGTCTCATTCGGTAAGTGTAATTTGATTCTAGATTCTTATTGAGTGAATACGAGTAGTTAGTTTGTCCATTACAACTCTTATCCTTGCGTTTATGCTCAATAAAGGATTTCGTGAATCGACAATTGTCATTTTGATTGATTTAAGTGGATTCTTGAGGCAAGAGTGTTCAAAGAAGGTTATGGAGAGTTCTTGTTTAGTTTTGGGAAGGAGTGTATCGATTTACAACGGTCATTTGTATGGTTACGTTGTTGCATTCGGTTTAAACAGTAGAACCTATGTTCCATTTGTGATTGATTAGTGTGATTTTAGTCATCGTAATAACGGGATTTGTTGAAATTAGGCTTCGAGTATGTTGACAAGGTTTGAGGATCAAAACTCCATAGCATTGACAGTTATTAAGGAAAGCAAATAACTATCTTTGAGAGAACTATTGTTGTTTAATGTCTTGTTGTACGTATTTCTTTTCCCATGTATTTTGTTAATCTTTCATGAATACTTTAATGCACCTATCCGTAGTTGCATTTCTTTATTGAAATACAAGGAAATATTACATACTAGAACGAGTTAACTTGATTTGATTTCTTTTATATCGACCACACAATGCGTTTCCCGTTTGACGTTTCATTAGTCTTATTCGGTAAGTGTAATTTGATTCTAGATTCTTATTGAGTGAAAACGAGTAGCTGGTTTGTCCATTACAACTCGTATCCTTGCGTTTATGGTCAACAGAGGATTCCGTGAATAAACAACTGTCATTTTGATTGATTTAAGTGGATTCTTGAGGCAAGAGTGTTCAAAAATGGTTATGGAGAGTTCTTGTTTAGTTTTGGGAAAGAGTGTATCGATTTTCAACGGTCATTTGTATGGTTTCGTGTTCGTGTTGCATTCGGTTTAAACAGTAGATCCTACATCCATTTGTGATTGATTAGTCTTATTTTAGTCATCATTGTAACGGGATTTGTTGATATTAGGCTTCAAGTGTGTTGACAAGGTTTGAGGTTCAAAAATCCATAGCTTTGAAGGTTACTAGGGAAAGCAAATAACTATCTCTGCGAGAACTATTGTTGTTTAATGTCTTTTTGTATGTATTTTGTTAATCTTTCATGAATACTCTAATGCACCTATCCGTAGTTGCATTTCTTTATTAAATACAAAAAAAATATTACATACTATAACGAGTTAACTTGATTTGACTTCTTTTTTATCGAGCACACATTGCGTTTCCCGTTTGACGTTTCATTAGTCTCATTCGGTAAGTGTAATTTGATTCTAGATTCTTATTGAGTGAATACGAGTAGTTAGTTTGTCCATTACAACTCTTATCCTTGCGTTTATGCTCAATAAAGGATTTCTGAATCGACAATTGTCATTTTGATTGATTTAAGTGGATTCTTGAGGCAAGAGTGTTCAAAGAATGTTATGGAGAGTTCTTGTTTAGTTTTGGGAAGGAGTGTATCGATTTTCAACGGTCATTTGTATGGTTACGTGTTTGTGTTGCATTCGGTTTAAACAGTAGAACCTATGTTCCATTTGTGATTGATTAGTGTGATTTTAGTCATCATAATAACGGATTTGTTGAAATTAGGCTTCGAGTATGTTGACAAGGTTTGAGGATCAAAACTCCATAGCATTGACAGTTATTAGGAAAGCAAATAACTATCTTTGAGAGAACTATTGTTGTTTAATGTCTTGTTGTACGTATTTCTTTTCCCATGTATTTTGTTAATCTTTCATGAATACTTTAATGCACCTATCCGTAGTTGCATTTCTTTATTGAAATACAAGGAAATATTACATACTAGAACGAGTTAACTTGATTTGACTTCTTTTTTATCGAGCACACAATGCGTTTCCCGTTTGACGTTTCATTAGTCTCATTCGGTAAGTGTAATTTGATTCTAGATTCTTATTGAGTGAAAACGAGTAGCTGGTTTGTCCATTACAACTCGTATCCTTGCGTTTATGGTCAACAGAGGATTCCGTGAATAAACAACTGTCATTTTGATTGATTTAAGTGGATTCTTGAGGCAAGAGTGTTCAAAGATGGTTATGGAGAGTTCTTGTTTAGTTTTGGGAAAGAGTGTATCGATTTTCAACGGTCATTTGTATGGTTTCGTGTTCGTGTTGCATTCGGTTTAAACAGTAGATCCTACGTCCATTTGTGATTGATTAGTGTTATTTTAGTCATCATTGTAACGGGATTTGTTGAAATTAGGCTTCAAGTGTGTTGACAAGGTTTGAGGATCAAAAATCCATAGCATTGAAGGTTACTAGGGAAAGCAAATAACTATCTCTGCGAGAACTATTGTTGTTTAATGTCTTTTTGTATGTATTTTGTTAATCTTTCATGAATACTCTAATGCACCTATCCGTAGTTGCATTTCTTTATTAAATACAAAAAAATATTACATACTATAACGAGTTAACTTGATTTGACTTCTTTTTTATCGAGCACACATTGCGTTTCCCGTTTGACGTTTCATTAGTCTCATTCGGTAAGTGTAATTTGATTCTAGATTCTTATTGAGTGAATACGAGTAGTTTGTCCATTACAACTCTTATCCTTGCGTTTATGCTCAATAAAGGATTTCGTGAATCGACAATTGTCATTTTGATTGATTTAAGTGGATTCTTGAGGCAAGAGTGTTCAAAGAAGGTTATGGAGAGTTCTTGTTTAGTTTTGGGAAGGAGTGTATCGATTTTCAACGGTCATTTGTATGGTTACGTGTTCGTGTTGCATTCGGTTTAAACAGTAGAACCTATGTTCCATTTGTGATTGATTAGTGTGATTTTAGTCATCATAATAACGGGATTTGTTGAAATTAGGCTTCGAGTATGTTGACAAGGTTTGAGGATCAAAACTCCATAGCATTGACAGTTATTAGGAAAGCAAATAACTATCTTTGAGAGAACTATTGTTGTTTAATGTCTTGTTGTACGTATTTCTTTTCCCATGTATTTTGTTAATCTTTCATGAATACTTTAATGCACCTATCCGTAGTTGCATTTCTTTATTGAAATACAAGGAAATATTACATACTAGAACGAGTTAACTTGATTTGACTTCTTTTTTATCGAGCACACAATGCGTTTCCCGTTTGACGTTTCATTAGTCTCATTCGGTAAGTGTAATTTGATTCTAGATTCTTATTGAGTGAAAACGAGTAGCTGGTTTGTCCATTACAACTCGTATCCTTGCGTTTATGGTCAACAGAGGATTCCGTGAATAAACAACTGTCATTTTGATTGATTTAAGTGGATTCTTGAGGCAAGAGTGTTCAAAGATGGTTATGGAGAGTTCTTGTTTAGTTTTGGAAAGAGTGTATCGATTTTCAACGGTCATTTGTATGGTTTCGTGTTCGTGTTGCATTCGGTTTAAACAGTAGATCCTACGTCCATTTGTGATTGATTAGTGTTATTTTAGTCATCATTGTAACGGGATTTGTTGAAATTAGGCTTCAAGTGTGTTGACAAGGTTTGAGGATCAAAAATCCATAGCATTGAAGGTTACTAGGGAAAGCAAATAACTATCTCTGCGAGAACTATTGTTGTTTAATGTCTTTTTGTATGTATTTTGTTAATCTTTCATGAATACTCTAATGCACCTATCCGTAGTTGCATTTTTTATTAAAATACAAAAAAATATTACATACTATAACGAGTTAACTTGATTTGACTTCTTTTTTATCGAGCACACATTGCGTTTCCCGTTTGACGTTTCATTAGTCTCATTCGGTAAGTGTAATTTGATTCTAGATTCTTATTGAGTGAATACGAGTAGTTAGTTTGTCCATTACAACTCTTATCCTTGCGTTTATGCTCAATAAAGGATTTCGTGAATCGACAATTGTCATTTTGATTGATTTAAGTGGATTCTTGAGGCAAGAGTGTTCAAAGAATGTTATGGAGAGTTCTTGTTTAGTTTTGGGAAGGAGTGTATCGATTTTCAACGGTCATTTGTATGGTTACGTGTTTGTGTTGCATTCGGTTTAAACAGTAGAACCTATGTTCCATTTGTGATTGATTAGTGTGATTTTAGTCATCATAATAACGGGATTTGTTGAAATTAGGCTTCGAGTATGTTGACAAGGTTTGAGGATCAAAACTCCATAGCATTGACAGTTATTAAGGAAAGCAAATAACTATCTTTGAGAGAACTATTGTTGTTTAATGTCTTGTTGTACGTATTTCTTTTCCCATGTATTTTGTTAATCTTTCATGAATACTTTAATGCACCTATCCGTAGTTGCATTTCTTTATTGAAATACAAGGAAATATTACATACTAGAACGAGTTAACTTGATTTGACTTCTTTTTTATCGAGCACACAATGCGTTTCCCGTTTGACGTTTCATTAGTCTCATTCGGTAAGTGTAATTTGATTCTAGATTCTTATTGAGTGAAAACGAGTAGCTGGTTTGTCCATTACAACTCGTATCCTTGCGTTTATGGTCAACAGAGGATTCCGTGAATAAACAACTGTCATTTTGATTGATTTAAGTGGATTCTTGAGGCAAGAGTGTTCAAAGATGGTTATGGAGAGTTCTTGTTTAGTTTTGGAAAGAGTGTATCGATTTTCAACGGTCATTTGTATGGTTTCGTGTTCGTGTTGCATTCGGTTTAAACAGTAGATCCTACGTCCATTTGTGATTGATTAGTGTTATTTTAGTCATCATTGTAACGGGATTTGTTGAAATTAGGCTTCAAGTGTGTTGACAAGGTTTGAGGATCAAAATCCATAGCATTGAAGGTTACTAGGGAAAGCAAATAACTATCTCTGCGAGAACTATTGTTGTTTAATGTCTTTTTGTATGTATTTTGTTAATCTTTCATGAATACTCTAATGCACCTATCCGTAGTTGCATTTCTTTATTAAAATACAAAAAAATATTACATACTATAACGAGTTAACTTGATTTGACTTCTTTTTTATCGAGCACACATTGCGTTTCCCGTTTGACGTTTCATTAGTCTCATTCGGTAAGTGTAATTTGATTCTAGATTCTTATTGAGTGAATACGAGTAGTTTGTCCATTACAACTCTTATCCTTGCGTTTATGCTCAATAAAGGATTTCGTGAATCGACAATTGTCATTTTGATTGATTTAAGTGGATTCTTGAGGCAAGAGTGTTCAAAGAAGGTTATGGAGAGTTCTTGTTTAGTTTTGGGAAGGAGTGTATCGATTTTCAACGGTCATTTGTATGGTTACGTGTTCGTGTTGCATTCGGTTTAAACAGTAGAACCTATGTTCCATTTGTGATTGATTAGTGTGATTTTAGTCATCATAATAACGGGATTTGTTGAAATTAGGCTTCGAGTATGTTGACAAGGTTTGAGGATCAAAACTCCATAGCATTGACAGTTATTAAGGAAAGCAAATAACTATCTTTGAGAGAACTATTGTTGTTTAATGTCTTGTTGTACGTATTTCTTTTCCCATGTATTTTGTTAATCTTTCATGAATACTTTAATGCACCTATCCGTAGTTGCATTTCTTTATTGAAATACAAGGAAATATTACATACTAGAACGAGTTAACTTGATTTGACTTCTTTTTTATCGAGCACACAATGCGTTTCCCGTTTGACGTTTCATTAGTCTCATTCGGTAAGTGTAATTTGATTCTAGATTCTTATTGAGTGAAAACGAGTAGCTGGTTTGTCCATTACAACTCGTATCCTTGCGTTTATGGTCAACAGAGGATTCCGTGAATAAACAACTGTCATTTTGATTGATTTAAGTGGATTCTTGAGGCAAGAGTGTTCAAAGATGGTTATGGAGAGTTCTTGTTTAGTTTTGGAAAGAGTGTATCGATTTTCAACGGTCATTTGTATGGTTTCGTGTTCGTGTTGCATTCGGTTTAAACAGTAGATCCTACGTCCATTTGTGATTGATTAGTGTTATTTTAGTCATCATTGTAACGGGATTTGTTGAAATTAGGCTTCAAGTGTGTTGACAAGGTTTGAGGATCAAAAATCCATAGCATTGAAGGTTACTAGGGAAAGCAAATAACTATCTCTGCGAGAACTATTGTTGTTTAATGTCTTTTTGTATGTATTTTGTTAATCTTTCATGAATACTCTAATGCACCTATCCGTAGTTGCATTTCTTTATTAAAATACAAAAAAATATTACATACTATAACGAGTTAACTTGATTTGACTTCTTTTTTATCGAGCACACATTGCGTTTCCCGTTTGACGTTTCATTAGTCTCATTCGGTAAGTGTAATTTGATTCTAGATTCTTATTGAGTGAATACGAGTAGTTAGTTTGTCCATTACAACTCTTATCCTTGCGTTTATGCTCAATAAAGGATTTCGTGAATCGACAATTGTCATTTTGATTGATTTAAGTGGATTCTTGAGGCAAGAGTGTTCAAAGAATGTTATGGAGAGTTCTTGTTTAGTTTTGGGAAGGAGTGTATCGATTTTCAACGGTCATTTGTATGGTTACGTGTTTGTGTTGCATTCGGTTTAAACAGTAGAACCTATGTTCCATTTGTGATTGATTAGTGTGATTTTAGTCATCATAATAACGGGATTTGTTGAAATTAGGCTTCGAGTATGTTGACAAGGTTTGAGGATCAAAACTCCATAGCATTGACAGTTATTAAGGAAAGCAAATAACTATCTTTGAGAGAACTATTGTTGTTTAATGTCTTGTTGTACGTATTTCTTTTCCCATGTATTTTGTTAATCTTTCATGAATACTTTAATGCACCTATCCGTAGTTGCATTTCTTTATTGAAATACAAGGAAATATTACATACTAGAACGAGTTAACTTGATTTGACTTCTTTTTTATCGAGCACACAATGCGTTTCCCGTTTGACGTTTCATTAGTCTCATTCGGTAAGTGTAATTTGATTCTAGATTCTTATTGAGTGAAAACGAGTAGCTGGTTTGTCCATTACAACTCGTATCCTTGCGTTTATGGTCAACAGAGGATTCCGTGAATAAACAACTGTCATTTTGATTGATTTAAGTGGATTCTTGAGGCAAGAGTGTTCAAAGATGGTTATGGAGAGTTCTTGTTTAGTTTTGGGAAAGAGTGTATCGATTTTCAACGGTCATTTGTATGGTTTCGTGTTCGTGTTGCATTCGGTTTAAACAGTAGATCCTACGTCCATTTGTGATTGATTAGTGTTATTTTAGTCATCATTGTAACGGGATTTGTTGAAATTAGGCTTCAAGTGTGTTGACAAGGTTTGAGGATCAAAAATCCATAGCATTGAAGGTTACTAGGGAAAGCAAATAACTATCTCTGCGAGAACTATTGTTGTTTAATGTCTTTTTGTATGTATTTTGTTAATCTTTCATGAATACTCTAATGCACCTATCCGTAGTTGCATTTCTTTATTAAAATACAAAAAAATATTACATACTATAACGAGTTAACTTGATTTGACTTCTTTTTTATCGAGCACACATTGCGTTTCCCGTTTGACGTTTCATTAGTCTCATTCGGTAAGTGTAATTTGATTCTAGATTCTTATTGAGTGAATACGAGTAGTTTGTCCATTACAACTCTTATCCTTGCGTTTATGCTCAATAAAGGATTTCGTGAATCGACAATTGTCATTTTGATTGATTTAAGTGGATTCTTGAGGCAAGAGTGTTCAAAGAAGGTTATGGAGAGTTCTTGTTTAGTTTTGGGAAGGAGTGTATCGATTTTCAACGGTCATTTGTATGGTTACGTGTTCGTGTTGCATTCGGTTTAAACAGTAGAACCTATGTTCCATTTGTGATTGATTAGTGTGATTTTAGTCATCATAATAACGGGATTTGTTGAAATTAGGCTTCGAGTATGTTGACAAGGTTTGAGGATCAAAACTCCATAGCATTGACAGTTATTAGGAAAGCAAATAACTATCTTTGAGAGAACTATTGTTGTTTAATGTCTTGTTGTACGTATTTCTTTTCCCATGTATTTTGTTAATCTTTCATGAATACTTTAATGCACCTATCCGTAGTTGCATTTCTTTATTGAAATACAAGGAAATATTACATACTAGAACGAGTTAACTTGATTTGACTTCTTTTTTATCGAGCACACAATGCGTTTCCCGTTTGACGTTTCATTAGTCTCATTCGGTAAGTGTAATTTGATTCTAGATTCTTATTGAGTGAAACGAGTAGCTGGTTTGTCCATTACAACTCGTATCCTTGCGTTTATGGTCAACAGAGGATTCCGTGAATAAACAACTGTCATTTTGATTGATTTAAGTGGATTCTTGAGGCAAGAGTGTTCAAAGATGGTTATGGAGAGTTCTTGTTTAGTTTTGGGAAAGAGTGTATCGATTTTCAACGGTCATTTGTATGGTTTCGTGTTCGTGTTGCATTCGGTTTAAACAGTAGATCCTACGTCCATTTGTGATTGATTAGTGTTATTTTAGTCATCATTGTAACGGGATTTGTTGAAATTAGGCTTCAAGTGTGTTGACAAGGTTTGAGGATCAAAATCCATAGCATTGAAGGTTACTAGGGAAAGCAAATAACTATCTCTGCGAGAACTATTGTTGTTTAATGTCTTTTTGTATGTATTTTGTTAATCTTTCATGAATACTCTAATGCACCTATCCGTAGTTGCATTTCTTTATTAAAATACAAAAAAATATTACATACTATAACGAGTTAACTTGATTTGACTTCTTTTTTATCGAGCACACATTGCGTTTCCCGTTTGACGTTTCATTAGTCTCATTCGGTAAGTGTAATTTGATTCTAGATTCTTATTGAGTGAATACGAGTAGTTAGTTTGTCCATTACAACTCTTATCCTTGCGTTTATGCTCAATAAAGGATTTCGTGAATCGACAATTGTCATTTTGATTGATTTAAGTGGATTCTTGAGGCAAGAGTGTTCAAAGAATGTTATGGAGAGTTCTTGTTTAGTTTTGGGAAGGAGTGTATCGATTTTCAACGGTCATTTGTATGGTTACGTGTTTGTGTTGCATTCGGTTTAAACAGTAGAACCTATGTTCCATTTGTGATTGATTAGTGTGATTTTAGTCATCATAATAACGGGATTTGTTGAAATTAGGCTTCGAGTATGTTGACAAGGTTTGAGGATCAAAACTCCATAGCATTGACAGTTATTAAGGAAAGCAAATAACTATCTTTGAGAGAACTATTGTTGTTTAATGTCTTGTTGTACGTATTTCTTTTCCCATGTATTTTGTTAATCTTTCATGAATACTTTAATGCACCTATCCGTAGTTGCATTTCTTTATTGAAATACAAGGAAATATTACATACTAGAACGAGTTAACTTGATTTGACTTCTTTTTTATCGAGCACACAATGCGTTTCCCGTTTGACGTTTCATTAGTCTCATTCGGTAAGTGTAATTTGATTCTAGATTCTTATTGAGTGAAAACGAGTAGCTGGTTTGTCCATTACAACTCGTATCCTTGCGTTTATGGTCAACAGAGGATTCCGTGAATAAACAACTGTCATTTTGATTGATTTAAGTGGATTCTTGAGGCAAGAGTGTTCAAAGATGGTTATGGAGAGTTCTTGTTTAGTTTTGGGAAAGAGTGTATCGATTTTCAACGGTCATTTGTATGGTTTCGTGTTCGTGTTGCATTCGGTTTAAACAGTAGATCCTACGTCCATTTGTGATTGATTAGTGTTATTTTAGTCATCATTGTAACGGGATTTGTTGAAATTAGGCTTCAAGTGTGTTGACAAGGTTTGAGGATCAAAAATCCATAGCATTGAAGGTTACTAGGGAAAGCAAATAACTATCTCTGCGAGAACTATTGTTGTTTAATGTCTTTTTGTATGTATTTTGTTAATCTTTCATGAATACTCTAATGCACCTATCCGTAGTTGCATTTCTTTATTAAAATACAAAAAAATATTACATACTATAACGAGTTAACTTGATTTGACTTCTTTTTTATCGAGCACACATTGCGTTTCCCGTTTGACGTTTCATTAGTCTCATTCGGTAAGTGTAATTTGATTCTAGATTCTTATTGAGTGAATACGAGTAGTTAGTTTGTCCATTACAACTCTTATCCTTGCGTTTATGCTCAATAAAGGATTTCGTGAATCGACAATTGTCATTTTGATTGATTTAAGTGGATTCTTGAGGCAAGAGTGTTCAAAGAAGGTTATGGAGAGTTCTTGTTTAGTTTTGGGAAGGAGTGTATCGATTTTCAACGGTCATTTGTATGGTTACGTGTTCGTGTTGCATTCGGTTTAAACAGTAGAACCTATGTTCCATTTGTGATTGATTAGTGTGATTTTAGTCATCATAATAACGGGATTTGTTGAAATTAGGCTTCGAGTATGTTGACAAGGTTTGAGGATCAAAACTCCATAGCATTGACAGTTATTAGGAAAGCAAATAACTATCTTTGAGAGAACTATTGTTGTTTAATGTCTTGTTGTACGTATTTCTTTTCCCATGTATTTTGTTAATCTTTCATGAATACTTTAATGCACCTATCCGTAGTTGCATTTCTTTATTGAAATACAAGGAAATATTACATACTAGAACGAGTTAACTTGATTTGACTTCTTTTTTATCGAGCACACAATGCGTTTCCCGTTTGACGTTTCATTAGTCTCATTCGGTAAGTGTAATTTGATTCTAGATTCTTATTGAGTGAAAACGAGTAGCTGGTTTGTCCATTACAACTCGTATCCTTGCGTTTATGGTCAACAGAGGATTCCGTGAATAAACAACTGTCATTTTGATTGATTTAAGTGGATTCTTGAGGCAAGAGTGTTCAAAGATGGTTATGGAGAGTTCTTGTTTAGTTTTGGAAAGAGTGTATCGATTTTCAACGGTCATTTGTATGGTTTCGTGTTCGTGTTGCATTCGGTTTAAACAGTAGATCCTACGTCCATTTGTGATTGATTAGTGTTATTTTAGTCATCATTGTAACGGGATTTGTTGAAATTAGGCTTCAAGTGTGTTGACAAGGTTTGAGGATCAAAATCCATAGCATTGAAGGTTACTAGGGAAAGCAAATAACTATCTCTGCGAGAACTATTGTTGTTTAATGTCTTTTTGTATGTATTTTTTAATCTTTCATGAATACTCTAATGCACCTATCCGTAGTTGCATTTCTTTATTAAAATACAAAAAAATATTACATACTATAACGAGTTAACTTGATTTGACTTCTTTTTTATCGAGCACACATTGCGTTTCCCGTTTGACGTTTCATTAGTCTCATTCGGTAAGTGTAATTTGATTCTAGATTCTTATTGAGTGAATACGAGTAGTTAGTTTGTCCATTACAACTCTTATCCTTGCGTTTATGCTCAATAAAGGATTTCGTGAATCGACAATTGTCATTTTGATTGATTTAAGTGGATTCTTGAGGCAAGAGTGTTCAAAGAAGGTTATGGAGAGTTCTTGTTTAGTTTTGGGAAGGAGTGTATCGATTTTCAACGGTCATTTGTATGGTTACGTGTTTGTGTTGCATTCGGTTTAAACAGTAGAACCTATGTTCCATTTGTGATTGATTAGTGTGATTTTAGTCATCATAATAACGGGATTTGTTGAAATTAGGCTTCGAGTATGTTGACAAGGTTTGAGGATCAAAACTCCATAGCATTGACAGTTATTAAGGAAAGCAAATAACTATCTTTGAGAGAACTATTGTTGTTTAATGTCTTGTTGTACGTATTTCTTTTCCCATGTATTTTGTTAATCTTTCATGAATACTTTAATGCACCTATCCGTAGTTGCATTTCTTTATTGAAATACAAGGAAATATTACATACTAGAACGAGTTAACTTGATTTGACTTCTTTTTTATCGAGCACACAATGCGTTTCCCGTTTGACGTTTCATTAGTCTCATTCGGTAAGTGTAATTTGATTCTAGATTCTTATTGAGTGAAAACGAGTAGCTGGTTTGTCCATTACAACTCGTATCCTTGCGTTTATGGTCAACAGAGGATTCCGTGAATAAACAACTGTCATTTTGATTGATTTAAGTGGATTCTTGAGGCAAGAGTGTTCAAAGATGGTTATGGAGAGTTCTTGTTTAGTTTTGGAAAGAGTGTATCGATTTTCAACGGTCATTTGTATGGTTTCGTGTTCGTGTTGCATTCGGTTTAAACAGTAGATCCTACGTCCATTTGTGATTGATTAGTGTTATTTTAGTCATCATTGTAACGGGATTTGTTGAAATTAGGCTTCAAGTGTGTTGACAAGGTTTGAGGATCAAAAATCCATAGCATTGAAGGTTACTAGGGAAAGCAAATAACTATCTCTGCGAGAACTATTGTTGTTTAATGTCTTTTTGTATGTATTTTGTTAATCTTTCATGAATACTCTAATGCACCTATCCGTAGTTGCATTTCTTTATTAAAATACAAAAAAATATTACATACTATAACGAGTTAACTTGATTTGACTTCTTTTTTATCGAGCACACATTGCGTTTCCCGTTTGACGTTTCATTAGTCTCATTCGGTAAGTGTAATTTGATTCTAGATTCTTATTGAGTGAATACGAGTAGTTAGTTTGTCCATTACAACTCTTATCCTTGCGTTTATGCTCAATAAAGGATTTCGTGAATCGACAATTGTCATTTTGATTGATTTAAGTGGATTCTTGAGGCAAGAGTGTTCAAAGAAGGTTATGGAGAGTTCTTGTTTAGTTTTGGGAAGGAGTGTATCGATTTTCAACGGTCATTTGTATGGTTACGTGTTCGTGTTGCATTCGGTTTAAACAGTAGAACCTATGTTCCATTTGTGATTGATTAGTGTGATTTTAGTCATCATAATAACGGGATTTGTTGAAATTAGGCTTCGAGTATGTTGACAAGGTTTGAGGATCAAAACTCCATAGCATTGACAGTTATTAAGGAAAGCAAATAACTATCTTTGAGAGAACTATTGTTGTTTAATGTCTTGTTGTACGTATTTCTTTTCCCATGTATTTTGTTAATCTTTCATGAATACTTTAATGCACCTATCCGTAGTTGCATTTCTTTATTGAAATACAAGGAAATATTACATACTAGAACGAGTTAACTTGATTTGACTTCTTTTTTATCGAGCACACAATGCGTTTCCCGTTTGACGTTTCATTAGTCTCATTCGGTAAGTGTAATTTGATTCTAGATTCTTATTGAGTGAAAACGAGTAGCTGGTTTGTCCATTACAACTCGTATCCTTGCGTTTATGGTCAACAGAGGATTCCGTGAATAAACAACTGTCATTTTGATTGATTTAAGTGGATTCTTGAGGCAAGAGTGTTCAAAGATGGTTATGGAGAGTTCTTGTTTAGTTTTGGGAAAGAGTGTATCGATTTTCAACGGTCATTTGTATGGTTTCGTGTTCGTGTTGCATTCGGTTTAAACAGTAGATCCTACGTCCATTTGTGATTGATTAGTGTTATTTTAGTCATCATTGTAACGGGATTTGTTGAAATTAGGCTTCAAGTGTGTTGACAAGGTTTGAGGATCAAAATCCATAGCATTGAAGGTTACTAGGGAAAGCAAATAACTATCTCTGCGAGAACTATTGTTGTTTAATGTCTTTTTGTATGTATTTTGTTAATCTTTCATGAATACTCTAATGCACCTATCCGTAGTTGCATTTTTTATTAAAATACAAAAAAATATTACATACTATAACGAGTTAACTTGATTTGACTTCTTTTTTATCGAGCACACATTGCGTTTCCCGTTTGACGTTTCATTAGTCTCATTCGGTAAGTGTAATTTGATTCTAGATTCTTATTGAGTGAATACGAGTAGTTAGTTTGTCCATTACAACTCTTATCCTTGCGTTTATGCTCAATAAAGGATTTCGTGAATCGACAATTGTCATTTTGATTGATTTAAGTGGATTCTTGAGGCAAGAGTGTTCAAAGAAGGTTATGGAGAGTTCTTGTTTAGTTTTGGGAAGGAGTGTATCGATTTTCAACGGTCATTTGTATGGTTACGTGTTTGTGTTGCATTCGGTTTAAACAGTAGAACCTATGTTCCATTTGTGATTGATTAGTGTGATTTTAGTCATCATAATAACGGGATTTGTTGAAATTAGGCTTCGAGTATGTTGACAAGGTTTGAGGATCAAAACTCCATAGCATTGACAGTTATTAGGAAAGCAAATAACTATCTTTGAGAGAACTATTGTTGTTTAATGTCTTGTTGTACGTATTTCTTTTCCCATGTATTTTGTTAATCTTTCATGAATACTTTAATGCACCTATCCGTAGTTGCATTTCTTTATTGAAATACAAGGAAATATTACATACTAGAACGAGTTAACTTGATTTGACTTCTTTTTTATCGAGCACACAATGCGTTTCCCGTTTGACGTTTCATTAGTCTCATTCGGTAAGTGTAATTTGATTCTAGATTCTTATTGAGTGAAAACGAGTAGCTGGTTTGTCCATTACAACTCGTATCCTTGCGTTTATGGTCAACAGAGGATTCCGTGAATAAACAACTGTCATTTTGATTGATTTAAGTGGATTCTTGAGGCAAGAGTGTTCAAAGATGGTTATGGAGAGTTCTTGTTTAGTTTTGGGAAAGAGTGTATCGATTTTCAACGGTCATTTGTATGGTTTCGTGTTCGTGTTGCATTCGGTTTAAACAGTAGATCCTACGTCCATTTGTGATTGATTAGTGTTATTTTAGTCATCATTGTAACGGGATTTGTTGAAATTAGGCTTCAAGTGTGTTGACAAGGTTTGAGGATCAAAATCCATAGCATTGAAGGTTACTAGGGAAAGCAAATAACTATCTCTGCGAGAACTATTGTTGTTTAATGTCTTTTTGTATGTATTTTGTTAATCTTTCATGAATACTCTAATGCACCTATCCGTAGTTGCATTTCTTTATTAAAATACAAAAAAATATTACATACTATAACGAGTTAACTTGATTTGACTTCTTTTTTATCGAGCACACATTGCGTTTCCCGTTTGACGTTTCATTAGTCTCATTCGGTAAGTGTAATTTGATTCTAGATTCTTATTGAGTGAATACGAGTAGTTAGTTTGTCCATTACAACTCTTATCCTTGCGTTTATGCTCAATAAAGGATTTCGTGAATCGACAATTGTCATTTTGATTGATTTAAGTGGATTCTTGAGGCAAGAGTGTTCAAAGAAGGTTATGGAGAGTTCTTGTTTAGTTTTGGGAAGGAGTGTATCGATTTTCAACGGTCATTTGTATGGTTACGTGTTCGTGTTGCATTCGGTTTAAACAGTAGAACCTATGTTCCATTTGTGATTGATTAGTGTGATTTTAGTCATCATAATAACGGGATTTGTTGAAATTAGGCTTCGAGTATGTTGACAAGGTTTGAGGATCAAAACTCCATAGCATTGACAGTTATTAAGGAAAGCAAATAACTATCTTTGAGAGAACTATTGTTGTTTAATGTCTTGTTGTACGTATTTCTTTTCCCATGTATTTTGTTAATCTTTCATGAATACTTTAATGCACCTATCCGTAGTTGCATTTCTTTATTGAAATACAAGGAAATATTACATACTAGAACGAGTTAACTTGATTTGACTTCTTTTTTATCGAGCACACAATGCGTTTCCCGTTTGACGTTTCATTAGTCTCATTCGGTAAGTGTAATTTGATTCTAGATTCTTATTGAGTGAAAACGAGTAGCTGGTTTGTCCATTACAACTCGTATCCTTGCGTTTATGGTCAACAGAGGATTCCGTGAATAAACAACTGTCATTTTGATTGATTTAAGTGGATTCTTGAGGCAAGAGTGTTCAAAGATGGTTATGGAGAGTTCTTGTTTAGTTTTGGAAAGAGTGTATCGATTTTCAACGGTCATTTGTATGGTTTCGTGTTCGTGTTGCATTCGGTTTAAACAGTAGATCCTACGTCCATTTGTGATTGATTAGTGTTATTTTAGTCATCATTGTAACGGGATTTGTTGAAATTAGGCTTCAAGTGTGTTGACAAGGTTTGAGGATCAAAATCCATAGCATTGAAGGTTACTAGGGAAAGCAAATAACTATCTCTGCGAGAACTATTGTTGTTTAATGTCTTTTTGTATGTATTTTGTTAATCTTTCATGAATACTCTAATGCACCTATCCGTAGTTGCATTTCTTTATTAAAATACAAAAAAATATTACATACTATAACGAGTTAACTTGATTTGACTTCTTTTTTATCGAGCACACATTGCGTTTCCCGTTTGACGTTTCATTAGTCTCATTCGGTAAGTGTAATTTGATTCTAGATTCTTATTGAGTGAATACGAGTAGTTAGTTTGTCCATTACAACTCTTATCCTTGCGTTTATGCTCAATAAAGGATTTCTGAATCGACAATTGTCATTTTGATTGATTTAAGTGGATTCTTGAGGCAAGAGTGTTCAAAGAAGGTTATGGAGAGTTCTTGTTTAGTTTTGGGAAGGAGTGTATCGATTTTCAACGGTCATTTGTATGGTTACGTGTTCGTGTTGCATTCGGTTTAAACAGTAGAACCTATGTTCCATTTGTGATTGATTAGTGTGATTTTAGTCATCATAATAACGGGATTTGTTGAAATTAGGCTTCGAGTATGTTGACAAGGTTTGAGGATCAAAACTCCATAGCATTGACAGTTATTAGGAAAGCAAATAACTATCTTTGAGAGAACTATTGTTGTTTAATGTCTTGTTGTACGTATTTCTTTTCCCATGTATTTTGTTAATCTTTCATGAATACTTTAATGCACCTATCCGTAGTTGCATTTCTTTATTGAAATACAAGGAAATATTACATACTAGAACGAGTTAACTTGATTTGACTTCTTTTTTATCGAGCACACAATGCGTTTCCCGTTTGACGTTTCATTAGTCTCATTCGGTAAGTGTAATTTGATTCTAGATTCTTATTGAGTGAAAACGAGTAGCTGGTTTGTCCATTACAACTCGTATCCTTGCGTTTATGGTCAACAGAGGATTCCGTGAATAAACAACTGTCATTTTGATTGATTTAAGTGGATTCTTGAGGCAAGAGTGTTCAAAGATGGTTATGGAGAGTTCTTGTTTAGTTTTGGGAAAGAGTGTATCGATTTTCAACGGTCATTTGTATGGTTTCGTGTTCGTGTTGCATTCGGTTTAAACAGTAGATCCTACGTCCATTTGTGATTGATTAGTGTTATTTTAGTCATCATTGTAACGGGATTTGTTGAAATTAGGCTTCAAGTGTGTTGACAAGGTTTGAGGATCAAAAATCCATAGCATTGAAGGTTACTAGGGAAAGCAAATAACTATCTCTGCGAGAACTATTGTTGTTTAATGTCTTTTTGTATGTATTTTGTTAATCTTTCATGAATACTCTAATGCACCTATCCGTAGTTGCATTTTTTATTAAAATACAAAAAAATATTACATACTATAACGAGTTAACTTGATTTGACTTCTTTTTTATCGAGCACACATTGCGTTTCCCGTTTGACGTTTCATTAGTCTCATTCGGTAAGTGTAATTTGATTCTAGATTCTTATTGAGTGAATACGAGTAGTTAGTTTGTCCATTACAACTCTTATCCTTGCGTTTATGCTCAATAAAGGATTTCGTGAATCGACAATTGTCATTTTGATTGATTTAAGTGGATTCTTGAGGCAAGAGTGTTCAAAGAAGGTTATGGAGAGTTCTTGTTTAGTTTTGGGAAGGAGTGTATCGATTTTCAACGGTCATTTGTATGGTTACGTGTTCGTGTTGCATTCGGTTTAAACAGTAGAACCTATGTTCCATTTGTGATTGATTAGTGTGATTTTAGTCATCATAATAACGGGATTTGTTGAAATTAGGCTTCGAGTATGTTGACAAGGTTTGAGGATCAAAACTCCATAGCATTGACAGTTATTAAGGAAAGCAAATAACTATCTTTGAGAGAACTATTGTTGTTTAATGTCTTGTTGTACGTATTTCTTTTCCCATGTATTTTGTTAATCTTTCATGAATACTTTAATGCACCTATCCGTAGTTGCATTTCTTTATTGAAATACAAGGAAATATTACATACTAGAACGAGTTAACTTGATTTGACTTCTTTTTTATCGAGCACACAATGCGTTTCCCGTTTGACGTTTCATTAGTCTCATTCGGTAAGTGTAATTTGATTCTAGATTCTTATTGAGTGAAACGAGTAGCTGGTTTGTCCATTACAACTCGTATCCTTGCGTTTATGGTCAACAGAGGATTCCGTGAATAAACAACTGTCATTTTGATTGATTTAAGTGGATTCTTGAGGCAAGAGTGTTCAAAGATGGTTATGGAGAGTTCTTGTTTAGTTTTGGAAAGAGTGTATCGATTTTCAACGGTCATTTGTATGGTTTCGTGTTCGTGTTGCATTCGGTTTAAACAGTAGATCCTACGTCCATTTGTGATTGATTAGTGTTATTTTAGTCATCATTGTAACGGGATTTGTTGAAATTAGGCTTCAAGTGTGTTGACAAGGTTTGAGGATCAAAATCCATAGCATTGAAGGTTACTAGGGAAAGCAAATAACTATCTCTGCGAGAACTATTGTTGTTTAATGTCTTTTTGTATGTATTTTGTTAATCTTTCATGAATACTCTAATGCACCTATCCGTAGTTGCATTTTTTATTAAAATACAAAAAATATTACATACTATAACGAGTTAACTTGATTTGACTTCTTTTTTATCGAGCACACATTGCGTTTCCCGTTTGACGTTTCATTAGTCTCATTCGGTAAGTGTAATTTGATTCTAGATTCTTATTGAGTGAATACGAGTAGTTAGTTTGTCCATTACAACTCTTATCCTTGCGTTTATGCTCAATAAAGGATTTCGTGAATCGACAATTGTCATTTTGATTGATTTAAGTGGATTCTTGAGGCAAGAGTGTTCAAAGAATGTTATGGAGAGTTCTTGTTTAGTTTTGGGAAGGAGTGTATCGATTTTCAACGGTCATTTGTATGGTTACGTGTTCGTGTTGCATTCGGTTTAAACAGTAGAACCTATGTTCCATTTGTGATTGATTAGTGTGATTTTAGTCATCATAATAACGGATTTGTTGAAATTAGGCTTCGAGTATGTTGACAAGGTTTGAGGATCAAAACTCCATAGCATTGACAGTTATTAGGAAAGCAAATAACTATCTTTGAGAGAACTATTGTTGTTTAATGTCTTGTTGTACGTATTTCTTTTCCCATGTATTTTGTTAATCTTTCATGAATACTTTAATGCACCTATCCGTAGTTGCATTTCTTTATTGAAATACAAGGAAATATTACATACTAGAACGAGTTAACTTGATTTGACTTCTTTTTTATCGAGCACACAATGCGTTTCCCGTTTGACGTTTCATTAGTCTCATTCGGTAAGTGTAATTTGATTCTAGATTCTTATTGAGTGAAAACGAGTAGCTGGTTTGTCCATTACAACTCGTATCCTTGCGTTTATGGTCAACAGAGGATTCCGTGAATAAACAACTGTCATTTTGATTGATTTAAGTGGATTCTTGAGGCAAGAGTGTTCAAAGATGGTTATGGAGAGTTCTTGTTTAGTTTTGGGAAAGAGTGTATCGATTTTCAACGGTCATTTGTATGGTTTCGTGTTCGTGTTGCATTCGGTTTAAACAGTAGATCCTACGTCCATTTGTGATTGATTAGTGTTATTTTAGTCATCATTGTAACGGGATTTGTTGAAATTAGGCTTCAAGTGTGTTGACAAGGTTTGAGGATCAAAATCCATAGCATTGAAGGTTACTAGGGAAAGCAAATAACTATCTCTGCGAGAACTATTGTTGTTTAATGTCTTTTTGTATGTATTTTGTTAATCTTTCATGAATACTCTAATGCACCTATCCGTAGTTGCATTTCTTTATTAAAATACAAAAAAATATTACATACTATAACGAGTTAACTTGATTTGACTTCTTTTTTATCGAGCACACATTGCGTTTCCCGTTTGACGTTTCATTAGTCTCATTCGGTAAGTGTAATTTGATTCTAGATTCTTATTGAGTGAATACGAGTAGTTAGTTTGTCCATTACAACTCTTATCCTTGCGTTTATGCTCAATAAAGGATTTCGTGAATCGACAATTGTCATTTTGATTGATTTAAGTGGATTCTTGAGGCAAGAGTGTTCAAAGAAGGTTATGGAGAGTTCTTGTTTAGTTTTGGGAAGGAGTGTATCGATTTTCAACGGTCATTTGTATGGTTACGTGTTCGTGTTGCATTCGGTTTAAACAGTAGAACCTATGTTCCATTTGTGATTGATTAGTGTGATTTTAGTCATCATAATAACGGGATTTGTTGAAATTAGGCTTCGAGTATGTTGACAAGGTTTGAGGATCAAAACTCCATAGCATTGACAGTTATTAGGAAAGCAAATAACTATCTTTGAGAGAACTATTGTTGTTTAATGTCTTGTTGTACGTATTTCTTTTCCATGTATTTTGTTAATCTTTCATGAATACTTTAATGCACCTATCCGTAGTTGCATTTCTTTATTGAAATACAAGGAAATATTACATACTAGAACGAGTTAACTTGATTTGACTTCTTTTTTATCGAGCACACAATGCGTTTCCCGTTTGACGTTTCATTAGTCTCATTCGGTAAGTGTAATTTGATTCTAGATTCTTATTGAGTGAAAACGAGTAGCTGGTTTGTCCATTACAACTCGTATCCTTGCGTTTATGGTCAACAGAGGATTCCGTGAATAAACAACTGTCATTTTGATTGATTTAAGTGGATTCTTGAGGCAAGAGTGTTCAAAGATGGTTATGGAGAGTTCTTGTTTAGTTTTGGGAAAGAGTGTATCGATTTTCAACGGTCATTTGTATGGTTTCGTGTTCGTGTTGCATTCGGTTTAAACAGTAGATCCTACGTCCATTTGTGATTGATTAGTGTTATTTTAGTCATCATTGTAACGGGATTTGTTGAAATTAGGCTTCAAGTGTGTTGACAAGGTTTGAGGATCAAAAATCCATAGCATTGAAGGTTACTAGGGAAAGCAAATAACTATCTCTGCGAGAACTATTGTTGTTTAATGTCTTTTTGTATGTATTTTGTTAATCTTTCATCAATACTCTAATGCACCTATCCGTAGTTGCATTTTTTTATTAAAATACAAAAAAATATTACATACTATAACGAGTTAACTTGATTTGACTTCTTTTTTATCGAGCACACATTGCGTTTCCCGTTTGACGTTTCATTAGTCTCATTCGGTAAGTGTAATTTGATTCTAGATTCTTATTGAGTGAATACGAGTAGTTAGTTTGTCCATTACAACTCTTATCCTTGCGTTTATGCTCAATAAAGGATTTCTTGAATCGACAATTGTCATTTTGATTGATTTAAGTGGATTCTTGAGGCAAGAGTGTTCAAAGAAGGTTATGGAGAGTTCTTGTTTAGTTTTGGGAAGGAGTGTATCGATTTTCAACGGTCATTTGTATGGTTACGTGTTCGTGTTGCATTCGGTTTAAACAGTAGAACCTATGTTCCATTTGTGATTGATTAGTGTGATTTTAGTCATCATAATAACGTGATTTGTTGAAATTAGGCTTCGAGTATGTTTACAAGGTTTGAGGATCAAAACTCCATAGCATTGACGGTTATTAGGGAAAGCAAATAACTATCTTTGAGAGAACTATTGTTGTTTAATGTCTTGTTGTACGTATTTCTTTTCCCATGTATTTTGTTAATCTTTCATGAATACTTTAATGCACCTATCCGTAGTTGCATTTCTTTATTGAAATACAAGGAAATATTACATACTAGAACGAGTTAACTTGATTTGACTTCTTTTTTATCGAGCACACAATGCGTTTCCCGTTTGACGTTTCATTAGTCTCATTCGGTAAGTGTAATTGGATTCTAGATTCTTAGTGAGCGAATACGAGTAGCTGGTTTGTCCATTACAACTCGTATCCTTGCGTTTATGGTCAACAGAGGATTCCGTGAATAAACAACTGTCATTTTGATTGATTTAAGTGGATTCTTGAGGCAAGAGTGTTCAAAGATGGTTATGGAGAGTTCTTGTTTAGTTTTGGGAAAGAGTGTATCGATTTTCAACGGTCATTTGTATGGTTTCGTGTTCGTGTTGCATTCGGTTTAAACAGTAGATCCTACGTCCATTTGTGATTGATTAGTGTTATTTTAGTCATCATTGTAACGGGATTTGTTGAAATTAGGCTTCAAGTGTGTTGACAAGGTTTGAGGATCAAAAATCCATAGCATTGAAGGTTACTAGGGAAAGCAAATAACTATCTCTGCGAGAACTATTGTTGTTTAATGTCTTTTTGTATGTATTTTGTTAATCTTTCATGAATACTCTAATGCACCTATCCGTAGTTGCATTTCTTTATTAAAATACAAAAAATATTACATACTATAACGAGTTAACTTGATTTGACTTCTTTTTTATCGAGCACACATTGCGTTTCCCGTTTGACGTTTCATTAGTCTCATTCGGTAAGTGTAATTTGATTCTAGATTCTTATTGAGTGAATACGAGTAGTTAGTTTGTCCATTACAACTCTTATCCTTGCGTTTATGCTCAATAAAGGATTTCGTGAATCGACAATTGTCATTTTGATTGATTTAAGTGGATTCTTGAGGCAAGAGTGTTCAAAGAATGTTATGGAGAGTTCTTGTTTAGTTTTGGGAAGGAGTGTATCGATTTTCAACGGTCATTTGTATGGTTACGTGTTCGTGTTGCATTCGGTTTAAACAGTAGAACCTATGTTCCATTTGTGATTGATTAGTGTGATTTTAGTCATCATAATAACGGGATTTGTTGAAATTAGGCTTCGAGTATGTTGACAAGGTTTGAGGATCAAAACTCCATAGCATTGACAGTTATTAGGAAAGCAAATAACTATCTTTGAGAGAACTATTGTTGTTTAATGTCTTGTTGTACGTATTTCTTTTCCCATGTATTTTGTTAATCTTTCATGAATACTTTAATGCACCTATCCGTAGTTGCATTTCTTTATTGAAATACAAGGAAATATTACATACTAGAACGAGTTAACTTGATTTGACTTCTTTTTTATCGAGCACACAATGCGTTTCCCGTTTGACGTTTCATTAGTCTCATTCGGTAAGTGTAATTTGATTCTAGATTCTTATTGAGTGAAAACGAGTAGCTGGTTTGTCCATTACAACTCGTATCCTTGCGTTTATGGTCAACAGAGGATTCCGTGAATAAACAACTGTCATTTTGATTGATTTAAGTGGATTCTTGAGGCAAGAGTGTTCAAAGATGGTTATGGAGAGTTCTTGTTTAGTTTTGGGAAAGAGTGTATCGATTTTCAACGGTCATTTGTATGGTTTCGTGTTCGTGTTGCATTCGGTTTAAACAGTAGATCCTACGTCCATTTGTGATTGATTAGTGTTATTTTAGTCATCATTGTAACGGGATTTGTTGAAATTAGGCTTCAAGTGTGTTGACAAGGTTTGAGGATCAAAATCCATAGCATTGAAGGTTACTAGGGAAAGCAAATAACTATCTCTGCGAGAACTATTGTTGTTTAATGTCTTTTTGTATGTATTTTGTTAATCTTTCATGAATACTCTAATGCACCTATCCGTAGTTGCATTTCTTTATTAAAATACAAAAAAATATTACATACTATAACGAGTTAACATGATTTGACTTCTTTTTTATCGAGCACACATTGCGTTTGCCGTTTGACGTTTCATTAGTCTCATTCGGTAAGTGTAATTTGATTCTAGATTCTTATTGAGTGAATACCAGTAGTTAGTTTGTCCATTACAACTCTTATCCTTGCGTTTATGCTCAATAAAGGATTTCTTGAATCGACAATTGTCATTTTGATTCATTTAAGTGGATTCTTGAGGCAAGAGTGTTCAAAGAAGGTTATGGAGAGTTCTTGTTTAGTTTTGGGAAGGAGTGTATCGATTTTCAACGGTCATTTGTATGGTTACGTGTTCGTGTTGCATTCGGTTTAAACAGTAGAACCTATGTTCCATTTGTGATTGATTAGTGTGATTTTATTCATCATAATAACGTGATTTGTTGAAATTAGGCTTCGAGTATGTTTACAAGGTTTGAGGATCAAAACTCCATAGCATTGACGGTTATTAGGAAAAGCAAATAACTATCTTTGAGAGAACTATTGTTGTTTAATGTCTTGTTGTACGTATTTCTTTTCCCATGTATTTTGTTAATCTTTCATGAATACTTTAATGCACCTATCCGTAGTTGCATTTCTTTATTGAAATACAAGAAAATATTACATACTAGAACGAGTTAACTTGATTTGACTTCTTTTTTATCGAGCACACAATGCGTTTCCCGTTTGACGTTTCATTAGTCTCATTCGGTAAGTGTAATTTGATTCTAGATTCTTAGTGAGTGAATACGAGTAGCTGGTTTGTCCATTACAACTCGTATCCTTGCGTTTATGGTCAACAGAGGATTCCGTGAATAAACAACTGTCATTTTGATTGATTTAAGTGGATTCTTGAGGCAAGAGTGTTCAAAGATGGTTATGGAGAGTTCTTGTTTAGTTTTACGAAAGAGTGTATCGATTTTCAACGGTCATTTGTATGGTTTCGTGTTCGTGTTGCATTCGGTTTAAACAGTAGATCCTACATCCATTTGTGATTGATTAGTGTTATTTTAGTCATCATTGTAACGGGATTTGTTGAAATTAGGCTTCAAGTGTGTTGACAAGGTTTGAGGATCAAAATCCATAGCATTGAAGGTTACTAGGGAAAGCAAATAACTATCTCTGCGAGAACTATTGTTGTTTAATGTCTTTTTGTATGTATTTTGTTAATCTTTCATGAATACTCTAATGCACCTATCCGTAGTTGCATTTCTTTATTAAATACAAAAAAATATTACATACTATAACGAGTTAACTTGATTTGACTTCTTTTTTATCGAGCACACATTGCGTTTCCCGTTTGACGTTTCATTAGTCTCATTCGGTAAGTGTAATTTGATTCTAGATTCTTATTGAGTGAATACCAGTAGTTAGTTTGTCCATTACAACTCTTATCCTTGCGTTTATGCTCAATAAAGGATTTCTTGAATCGACAATTGTCATTTTGATTGATTTAAGTGGATTCTTGAGGCAAGAGTGTTCAAAGAATGTTATAGAGAGTTCTTGTTTAGTTTTGGGAAGGAGTGTATCGATTTTCAACGGTCATTTGTATGGTTACGTGTTCGTGTTGCATTCGGTTTAAACAGTAGAACCTATGTTCCATTTTTGGTTGATTAGTGTGATTTTAGTCATCATAATAACGGGATTTGTTGAAATTAGGCTTCGAGTATGTTGACAAGGTTTGAGGATCAAAACTCCATAGCATTGACAGTTATTAGGAAAGCAAATAACTATCTTTGAGAGAACTATTGTTGTTTAATGTCTTGTTGTACGTATTTCTTTTCCCATGTATTTTGTTAATCTTTCATGAATACTTTAATGCACCTATCCGTAGTTGCATTTCTTTATTGAAATACAAGGAAATATTACATACTAGAACGAGTTAACTTGATTTGACTTCTTTTTTATCGAGCACACAATGCGTTTCCCGTTTGACGTTTCATTAGTCTCATTCGGTAAGTGTAATTTGATTCTAGATTCTTATTGAGTGAAACGAGTAGCTGGTTTGTCCATTACAACTCGTATCCTTGCGTTTATGGTCAACAGAGGATTCCGTGAATAAACAACTGTCATTTTGATTGATTTAAGTGGATTCTTGAGGCAAGAGTGTTCAAAGATGGTTATGGAGAGTTCTTGTTTAGTTTTGGAAAGAGTGTATCGATTTTCAACGGTCATTTGTATGGTTTCGTGTTCGTGTTGCATTCGGTTTAAACAGTAGATCCTACGTCCATTTGTGATTGATTAGTGTTATTTTAGTCATCATTGTAACGGGATTTGTTGAAATTAGGCTTCAAGTGTGTTGACAAGGTTTGAGGATCAAAACTCCATAGCATTGAAGGTTACTAGGGAAAGCAAATAACTATCTCTGCGAGAACTATTGTTGTTTAATGTCTTTTTGTATGTATTTTGTTAATCTTTCATGAATACTCTAATGCACCTATCCGTAGTTGCATTTCTTTATTAAAATACAAAAAAATATTACATACTATAACGAGTTAACTTGATTTGACTTCTTTTTTATCGAGCACACATTGCGTTTCCCGTTTGACGTTTCATTAGTCTCATTCGGTAAGTGTAATTTGATTCTAGATTCTTATTGAGTGAATACGAGTAGTTAGTTTGTCCATTACAACTCTTATCCTTGCGTTTATGCTCAATAAAGGATTTCGTGAATCGACAATTGTCATTTTGATTGATTTAAGTGGATTCTTGAGGCAAGAGTGTTCAAAGAAGGTTATGGAGAGTTCTTGTTTAGTTTTGGGAAGGAGTGTATCGATTTTCAACGGTCATTTGTATGGTTACGTGTTCGTGTTGCATTCGGTTTAAACAGTAGAACCTATGTTCCATTTGTGATTGATTAGTGTGATTTTAGTCATCATAATAACGGATTTGTTGAAATTAGGCTTCGAGTATGTTGACAAGGTTTGAGGATCAAAACTCCATAGCATTGACAGTTATTAGGAAAGCAAATAACTATCTTTGAGAGAACTATTGTTGTTTAATGTCTTGTTGTACGTATTTCTTTTCCCATGTATTTTGTTAATCTTTCATGAATACTTTAATGCACCTATCCGTAGTTGCATTTCTTTATTGAAATACAAGGAAATATTACATACTAGAACGAGTTAACTTGATTTGACTTCTTTTTTATCGAGCACACAATGCGTTTCCCGTTTGACGTTTCATTAGTCTCATTCGGTAAGTGTAATTTGATTCTAGATTCTTATTGAGTGAAAACGAGTAGCTGGTTTGTCCATTACAACTCGTATCCTTGCGTTTATGGTCAACAGAGGATTCCGTGAATAAACAACTGTCATTTTGATTGATTTAAGTGGATTCTTGAGGCAAGAGTGTTCAAAGATGGTTATGGAGAGTTCTTGTTTAGTTTTGGGAAAGAGTGTATCGATTTTCAACGGTCATTTGTATGGTTTCGTGTTCGTGTTGCATTCGGTTTAAACAGTAGATCCTACGTCCATTTGTGATTGATTAGTGTTATTTTAGTCATCATTGTAACGGGATTTGTTGAAATTAGGCTTCAAGTGTGTTGACAAGGTTTGAGGATCAAAACTCCATAGCATTGAAGGTTACTAGGGAAAGCAAATAACTATCTCTGCGAGAACTATTGTTGTTTAATGTCTTTTTGTATGTATTTTGTTAATCTTTCATCAATACTCTAATGCACCTATCCGTAGTTGCATTTCTTTATTAAATACAAAAAAATATTACATACTATAACGAGTTAACTTGATTTGACTTCTTTTTTATCGAGCACACATTGCGTTTCCCGTTTGACGTTTCATTAGTCTCATTCGGTAAGTGTAATTTGATTCTAGATTCTTATTGAGTGAATACGAGTAGTTAGTTTGTCCATTACAACTCTTATCCTTGCGTTTATGCTCAATAAAGGATTTCGTGAATCGACAATTGTCATTTTGATTGATTTAAGTGGATTCTTGAGGCAAGAGTGTTCAAAGAGGTTATGGAGAGTTCTTGTTTAGTTTTGGGAAGGAGTGTATCGATTTTCAACGGTCATTTGTATGGTTACGTGTTCGTGTTGCATTCGGTTTAAACAGTAGAACCTATGTTCCATTTGTGATTGATTAGTGTGATTTTAGTCATCATAATAACGGGATTTGTTGAAATTAGGCTTCGAGTATGTTGACAAGGTTTGAGGATCAAAACTCCATAGCATTGACAGTTATTAGGGAAAGCAAATAACTATCTTTGAGAGAACTATTGTTGTTTAATGTCTTGTTGTACGTATTTCTTTTCCCATGTATTTTGTTAATCTTTCATGAATACTTTAATGCACCTATCCGTAGTTGCATTTCTTTATTGAAATACAAGGAAATATTACATACTAGAACGAGTTAACTTGATTTGACTTCTTTTTTATCGAGCACACAATGCGTTTCCCGTTTGACGTTTCATTAGTCTCATTCGGTAAGTGTAATTTGATTCTAGATTCTTATTGAGTGAAAACGAGTAGCTGGTTTGTCCATTACAACTCGTATCCTTGCGTTTATGGTCAACAGAGGATTCCGTGAATAAACAACTGTCATTTTGATTGATTTAAGTGGATTCTTGAGGCAAGAGTGTTCAAAGATGGTTATGGAGAGTTCTTGTTTAGTTTTGGGAAAGAGTGTATCGATTTTCAACGGTCATTTGTATGGTTTCGTGTTCGTGTTGCATTCGGTTTAAACAGTAGATCCTACGTCCATTTGTGATTGATTAGTGTTATTTTAGTCATCATTGTAACGGGATTTGTTGAAATTAGGCTTCAAGTGTGTTGACAAGGTTTGAGGATCAAAATCCATAGCATTGAAGGTTACTAGGGAAAGCAAATAACTATCTCTGCGAGAACTATTGTTGTTTAATGTCTTTTTTATGTATTTTGTTAATCTTTCATGAATACTCTAATGCACCTATCCGTAGTTGCATTTCTTTATTAAATACAAAAAAATATTACATACTATAACGAGTTAACTTGATTTGACTTCTTTTTTATCGAGCACACATTGCGTTTCCCGTTTGACGTTTCATTAGTCTCATTCGGTAAGTGTAATTTGATTCTAGATTCTTATTGAGTGAATACGAGTAGTTAGTTTGTCCATTACAACTCTTATCCTTGCGTTTATGCTCAATAAAGGATTTCGTGAATCGACAATTGTCATTTTGATTGATTTAAGTGGATTCTTGAGGCAAGAGTGTTCAAAGAAGTTATGGAGAGTTCTTGTTTAGTTTTGGGAAGGAGTGTATCGATTTTCAACGGTCATTTGTATGGTTACGTGTTTGTGTTGCATTCGGTTTAAACAGTAGAACCTATGTTCCATTTGTGATTGATTAGTGTGATTTTAGTCATCATAATAACGGGATTTGTTGAAATTAGGCTTCGAGTATGTTGACAAGGTTTGAGGATCAAAACTCCATAGCATTGACAGTTATTAGGGAAAGCAAATAACTATCTTTGAGAGAACTATTGTTGTTTAATGTCTTGTTGTACGTATTTCTTTTCCCATGTATTTTGTTAATCTTTCATGAATACTTTAATGCACCTATCCGTAGTTGCATTTCTTTATTGAAATACAAGGAAATATTACATACTAGAACGAGTTAACTTGATTTGACTTCTTTTTTATCGAGCACACAATGCGTTTCCCGTTTGACGTTTCATTAGTCTCATTCGGTAAGTGTAATTTGATTCTAGATTCTTATTGAGTGAAACGAGTAGCTGGTTTGTCCATTACAACTCGTATCCTTGCGTTTATGGTCAACAGAGGATTCCGTGAATAAACAACTGTCATTTTGATTGATTTAAGTGGATTCTTGAGGCAAGAGTGTTCAAAGATGGTTATGGAGAGTTCTTGTTTAGTTTTGGAAAGAGTGTATCGATTTTCAACGGTCATTTGTATGGTTTCGTGTTCGTGTTGCATTCGGTTTAAACAGTAGATCCTACGTCCATTTGTGATTGATTAGTGTTATTTTAGTCATCATTGTAACGGGATTTGTTGAAATTAGGCTTCAAGTGTGTTGACAAGGTTTGAGGATCAAAAATCCATAGCATTGAAGGTTACTAGGGAAAGCAAATAACTATCTCTGCGAGAACTATTGTTGTTTAATGTCTTTTTGTATGTATTTTGTTAATCTTTCATGAATACTCTAATGCACCTATCCGTAGTTGCATTTCTTTATTAAAATACAAAAAAAATATTACATACTATAACGAGTTAACTTGATTTGACTTCTTTTTTATCGAGCACACATTGCGTTTCCCGTTTGACGTTTCATTAGTCTCATTCGGTAAGTGTAATTTGATTCTAGATTCTTATTGAGTGAATACGAGTAGTTAGTTTGTCCATTACAACTCTTATCCTTGCGTTTATGCTCAATAAAGGATTTCGTGAATCGACAATTGTCATTTTGATTGATTTAAGTGGATTCTTGAGGCAAGAGTGTTCAAAGAAGTTATGGAGAGTTCTTGTTTAGTTTTGGGAAGGAGTGTATCGATTTTCAACGGTCATTTGTATGGTTACGTGTTCGTGTTGCATTCGGTTTAAACAGTAGAACCTATGTTCCATTTGTGATTGATTAGTGTGATTTTAGTCATCATAATAACGGGATTTGTTGAAATTAGGCTTCGAGTATGTTGACAAGGTTTGAGGATCAAAACTCCATAGCATTGACAGTTATTAGGAAAGCAAATAACTATCTTTGAGAGAACTATTGTTGTTTAATGTCTTGTTGTACGTATTTCTTTTCCCATGTATTTTGTTAATCTTTCATGAATACTTTAATGCACCTATCCGTAGTTGCATTTCTTTATTGAAATACAAGGAAATATTACATACTAGAACGAGTTAACTTGATTTGACTTCTTTTTTATCGAGCACACAATGCGTTTCCCGTTTGACGTTTCATTAGTCTCATTCGGTAAGTGTAATTTGATTCTAGATTCTTATTGAGTGAAAACGAGTAGCTGGTTTGTCCATTACAACTCGTATCCTTGCGTTTATGGTCAACAGAGGATTCCGTGAATAAACAACTGTCATTTTGATTGATTTAAGTGGATTCTTGAGGCAAGAGTGTTCAAAGATGGTTATGGAGAGTTCTTGTTTAGTTTTGGGAAAGAGTGTATCGATTTTCAACGGTCATTTGTATGGTTTCGTGTTCGTGTTGCATTCGGTTTAAACAGTAGATCCTACGTCCATTTGTGATTGATTAGTGTTATTTTAGTCATCATTGTAACGGGATTTGTTGAAATTAGGCTTCAAGTGTGTTGACAAGGTTTGAGGATCAAAACTCCATAGCATTGAAGGTTACTAGGGAAAGCAAATAACTATCTCTGCGAGAACTATTGTTGTTTAATGTCTTTTGTATGTATTTTTTAATGTTATTTCATGATACTCTAATGCACCTATCCGTAGTTGCATTTCTTTATTAAATACAAAAAAATATTACATACTATAACGAGTTAACTTGATTTGACTTCTTTTTTATCGAGCACACATTGCGTTTCCCGTTTGACGTTTCATTAGTCTCATTCGGTAAGTGTAATTTGATTCTAGATTCTTATTGAGTGAATACGAGTAGTTAGTTTGTCCATTACAACTCTTATCCTTGCGTTTATGCTCAATAAAGGATTTCGTGAATCGACAATTGTCATTTTGATTGATTTAAGTGGATTCTTGAGGCAAGAGTGTTCAAAGAAGTTATGGAGAGTTCTTGTTTAGTTTTGGGAAGGAGTGTATCGATTTTCAACGGTCATTTGTATGGTTACGTGTTCGTGTTGCATTCGGTTTAAACAGTAGAACCTATGTTCCATTTGTGATTGATTAGTGTGATTTTAGTCATCATAATAACGGGATTTGTTGAAATTAGGCTTCGAGTATGTTGACAAGGTTTGAGGATCAAAACTCCATAGCATTGACGTTATTAGGGAAAGCAAATAACTATCTTTGAGAGAACTATTGTTGTTTAATGTCTTGTTGTACGTATTTCTTTTCCCATGTATTTTGTTAATCTTTCATGAATACTTTAATGCACCTATCCGTAGTTGCATTTCTTTATTGAAATACAAGGAAATATTACATACTAGAACGAGTTAACTTGATTTGACTTCTTTTTTATCGAGCACACAATGCGTTTCCCGTTTGACGTTTCATTAGTCTCATTCGGTAAGTGTAATTTGATTCTAGATTCTTATTGAGTGAAACGAGTAGCTGGTTTGTCCATTACAACTCGTATCCTTGCGTTTATGGTCAACAGAGGATTCCGTGAATAAACAACTGTCATTTTGATTGATTTAAGTGGATTCTTGAGGCAAGAGTGTTCAAAGATGGTTATGGAGAGTTCTTGTTTAGTTTTGGGAAAGAGTGTATCGATTTTCAACGGTCATTTGTATGGTTTCGTGTTCGTGTTGCATTCGGTTTAAACAGTAGATCCTACGTCCATTTGTGATTGATTAGTGTTATTTTAGTCATCATTGTAACGGGATTTGTTGAAATTAGGCTTCAAGTGTGTTGACAAGGTTTGAGGATCAAAAATCCATAGCATTGAAGGTTACTAGGGAAAGCAAATAACTATCTCTGCGAGAACTATTGTTGTTTAATGTCTTTTTGTATGTATTTTGTTAATCTTTCATGAATACTCTAATGCACCTATCCGTAGTTGCATTTCTTTATTAAAATACAAAAAAATATTACATACTATAACGAGTTAACTTGATTTGACTTCTTTTTTATCGAGCACACATTGCGTTTCCCGTTTGACGTTTCATTAGTCTCATTCGGTAAGTGTAATTTGATTCTAGATTCTTATTGAGTGAATACGAGTAGTTAGTTTGTCCATTACAACTCTTATCCTTGCGTTTATGCTCAATAAAGGATTTCGTGAATCGACAATTGTCATTTTGATTGATTTAAGTGGATTCTTGAGGCAAGAGTGTTCAAAGAATGTTATGGAGAGTTCTTGTTTAGTTTTGGGAAGGAGTGTATCGATTTTCAACGGTCATTTGTATGGTTACGTGTTCGTGTTGCATTCGGTTTAAACAGTAGAACCTATGTTCCATTTGTGATTGATTAGTGTGATTTTAGTCATCATAATAACGGGATTTGTTGAAATTAGGCTTCGAGTATGTTGACAAGGTTTGAGGATCAAAACTCCATAGCATTGACAGTTATTAGGAAAGCAAATAACTATCTTTGAGAGAACTATTGTTGTTTAATGTCTTGTTGTACGTATTTCTTTTCCCATGTATTTTGTTAATCTTTCATGAATACTTTAATGCACCTATCCGTAGTTGCATTTCTTTATTGAAATACAAGGAAATATTACATACTAGAACGAGTTAACTTGATTTGACTTCTTTTTTATCGAGCACACATGCGTTTCCCGTTTGACGTTTCATTAGTCTCATTCGGTAAGTGTAATTTGATTCTAGATTCTTATTGAGTGAAAACGAGTAGCTGGTTTGTCCATTACAACTCGTATCCTTGCGTTTATGGTCAACAGAGGATTCCGTGAATAAACAACTGTCATTTTGATTGATTTAAGTGGATTCTTGAGGCAAGAGTGTTCAAAGATGGTTATGGAGAGTTCTTGTTTAGTTTTGGGAAAGAGTGTATCGATTTTCAACGGTCATTTGTATGGTTTCGTGTTCGTGTTGCATTCGGTTTAAACAGTAGATCCTACGTCCATTTGTGATTGATTAGTGTTATTTTAGTCATCATTGTAACGGGATTTGTTGAAATTAGGCTTCAAGTGTGTTGACAAGGTTTGAGGATCAAAATCCATAGCATTGAAGGTTACTAGGGAAAGCAAATAACTATCTCTGCGAGAACTATTGTTGTTTAATGTCTTTTTGTATGTATTTTGTTAATCTTTCATGAATACTCTAATGCACCTATCCGTAGTTGCATTTCTTTATTAAAATACAAAAAAATATTACATACTATAACGAGTTAACTTGATTTGACTTCTTTTTTATCGAGCACACATTGCGTTTCCCGTTTGACGTTTCATTAGTCTCATTCGGTAAGTGTAATTTGATTCTAGATTCTTATTGAGTGAATACGAGTAGTTAGTTTGTCCATTACAACTCTTATCCTTGCGTTTATGCTCAATAAAGGATTTCGTGAATCGACAATTGTCATTTTGATTGATTTAAGTGGATTCTTGAGGCAAGAGTGTTCAAAGAATGTTATGGAGAGTTCTTGTTTAGTTTTGGGAAGGAGTGTATCGATTTTCAACGGTCATTTGTATGGTTACGTGTTTGTGTTGCATTCGGTTTAAACAGTAGAACCTATGTTCCATTTGTGATTGATTAGTGTGATTTTAGTCATCATAATAACGGGATTTGTTGAAATTAGGCTTCGAGTATGTTGACAAGGTTTGAGGATCAAAACTCCATAGCATTGACGGTTATTAGGGAAAGCAAATAACTATCTTTGAGAGAACTATTGTTGTTTAATGTCTTGTTGTACGTATTTCTTTTCCCATGTATTTTGTTAATCTTTCATGAATACTTTAATGCACCTATCCGTAGTTGCATTTCTTTATTGAAATACAAGGAAATATTACATACTAGAACGAGTTAACTTGATTTGACTTCTTTTTTATCGAGCACACAATGCGTTTCCCGTTTGACGTTTCATTAGTCTCATTCGGTAAGTGTAATTTGATTCTAGATTCTTATTGAGTGAAAACGAGTAGCTGGTTTGTCCATTACAACTCGTATCCTTGCGTTTATGGTCAACAGAGGATTCCGTGAATAAACAACTGTCATTTTGATTGATTTAAGTGGATTCTTGAGGCAAGAGTGTTCAAAGATGGTTATGGAGAGTTCTTGTTTAGTTTTGGGAAAGAGTGTATCGATTTTCAACGGTCATTTGTATGGTTTCGTGTTCGTGTTGCATTCGGTTTAAACAGTAGATCCTACGTCCATTTGTGATTGATTAGTGTTATTTTAGTCATCATTGTAACGGGATTTGTTGAAATTAGGCTTCAAGTGTGTTGACAAGGTTTGAGGATCAAAATCCATAGCATTGAAGGTTACTAGGGAAAGCAAATAACTATCTCTGCGAGAACTATTGTTGTTTAATGTCTTTTTGTATGTATTTTGTTAATCTTTCATGAATACTCTAATGCACCTATCCGTAGTTGCATTTCTTTATTAAAATACAAAAAAATATTACATACTATAACGAGTTAACTTGATTTGACTTCTTTTTTATCGAGCACACATTGCGTTTCCCGTTTGACGTTTCATTAGTCTCATTCGGTAAGTGTAATTTGATTCTAGATTCTTATTGAGTGAATACGAGTAGTTAGTTTGTCCATTACAACTCTTATCCTTGCGTTTATGCTCAATAAAGGATTTCGTGAATCGACAATTGTCATTTTGATTGATTTAAGTGGATTCTTGAGGCAAGAGTGTTCAAAGAAGGTTATGGAGAGTTCTTGTTTAGTTTTGGGAAGGAGTGTATCGATTTTCAACGGTCATTTGTATGGTTACGTGTTCGTGTTGCATTCGGTTTAAACAGTAGAACCTATGTTCCATTTGTGATTGATTAGTGTGATTTTAGTCATCATAATAACGGGATTTGTTGAAATTAGGCTTCGAGTATGTTGACAAGGTTTGAGGATCAAAACTCCATAGCATTGACAGTTATTAAGGAAAGCAAATAACTATCTTTGAGAGAACTATTGTTGTTTAATGTCTTGTTGTACGTATTTCTTTTCCCATGTATTTTGTTAATCTTTCATGAATACTTTAATGCACCTATCCGTAGTTGCATTTCTTTATTGAAATACAAGGAAATATTACATACTAGAACGAGTTAACTTGATTTGACTTCTTTTTTATCGAGCACACAATGCGTTTCCCGTTTGACGTTTCATTAGTCTCATTCGGTAAGTGTAATTTGATTCTAGATTCTTATTGAGTGAAACGAGTAGCTGGTTTGTCCATTACAACTCGTATCCTTGCGTTTATGGTCAACAGAGGATTCCGTGAATAAACAACTGTCATTTTGATTGATTTAAGTGGATTCTTGAGGCAAGAGTGTTCAAAGATGGTTATGGAGAGTTCTTGTTTAGTTTTGGGAAAGAGTGTATCGATTTTCAACGGTCATTTGTATGGTTTCGTGTTCGTGTTGCATTCGGTTTAAACAGTAGATCCTACGTCCATTTGTGATTGATTAGTGTTATTTTAGTCATCATTGTAACGGGATTTGTTGAAATTAGGCTTCAAGTGTGTTGACAAGGTTTGAGGATCAAAACTCCATAGCATTGAAGGTTACTAGGGAAAGCAAATAACTATCTCTGCGAGAACTATTGTTGTTTAATGTCTTTTTGTATGTATTTTGTTAATCTTTCATGAATACTCTAATGCACCTATCCGTAGTTGCATTTCTTTATTAAAATACAAAAAAATATTACATACTATAACGAGTTAACTTGATTTGACTTCTTTTTTATCGAGCACACATTGCGTTTCCCGTTTGACGTTTCATTAGTCTCATTCGGTAAGTGTAATTTGATTCTAGATTCTTATTGAGTGAATACGAGTAGTTAGTTTGTCCATTACAACTCTTATCCTTGCGTTTATGCTCAATAAAGGATTTCTGAATCGACAATTGTCATTTTGATTGATTTAAGTGGATTCTTGAGGCAAGAGTGTTCAAAGAATTTATGGAGAGTTCTTGTTTAGTTTTGGGAAGGAGTGTATCGATTTTCAACGGTCATTTGTATGGTTACGTGTTCGTGTTGCATTCGGTTTAAACAGTAGAACCTATGTTCCATTTGTGATTGATTAGTGTGATTTTAGTCATCATAATAACGGATTTGTTGAAATTAGGCTTCGAGTATGTTGACAAGGTTTGAGGATCAAAACTCCATAGCATTGACAGTTATTAGGAAAGCAAATAACTATCTTTGAGAGAACTATTGTTGTTTAATGTCTTGTTGTACGTATTTCTTTTCCCATGTATTTTGTTAATCTTTCATGAATACTTTAATGCACCTATCCGTAGTTGCATTTCTTTATTGAAATACAAGGAAATATTACATACTAGAACGAGTTAACTTGATTTGACTTCTTTTTTATCGAGCACACAATGCGTTTCCCGTTTGACGTTTCATTAGTCTCATTCGGTAAGTGTAATTTGATTGTAGATTCTTATTGAGTGAAAACGAGTAGCTGGTTTGTCCATTACAACTCGTATCCTTGCGTTTATGGTCAACAGAGGATTCCATGAATAAACAACTGTCATTTTGATTGAGGCAAGAGTGTTCAAAGATGGTTATGGAGAGGTCTTGTTTCGTTTTGGGAAAGAGTGTATCGATTTTCAACGGTCATTTGTATGGTTTCGTGTTCGTGTTGCATTCGGTTTAAATAGTAGATCCTACGTCCATTTGTGATTGATTAGTGTTATTTTAGTCATCATTGTAAGGGGATTTGTTGAAATTAGGCTTCAAGTGTGTTGACAAGGTTTGAGGATCAAAACTCCATAGCATTGAAAGTTACTAGGGAAAGCAAATAACTATCTCTACGAGAACTATTGTTGTTTAATGTCTTTTTGTATGTATTTCTTTTCACATGTATTTTGTTAATCTTTCATGAATACTCTAATGCACCTATCCGTAGTTGCATTTCTTTATTAAATAACAAAAAAAAATATTACATACTATAACGAGTTAACTTGATTTGACTTCTTTTTTATCGAGCACACATTGCGTTTCCCGTTTGACGTTTCATTAGTCTCATTCGGTAAGTGTAATTTGATTCTAGATTCTTATTGAGTGAATACGAGTAGTTAGTTTGTCCATTACAACTCTTATCCTTGCGTTTATGCTCAATAAAGGATTTCGTGAATCGACAATTGTCATTTTGATTGATTTAAGTGGATTCTTGAGGCAAGAGTGTTCAAAGAAGGTTATGGAGAGTTCTTGTTTAGTTTTGGGAAGGAGTGTATCGATTTTCAACGGTCATTTGTATGGTTACGTGTTTGTGTTGCATTCGGTTTAAACAGTAGAACCTATGTTCCATTTGTGATTGATTAGTGTGATTTTAGTCATCATAATAACGGGATTTGTTGAAATTAGGCTTCGAGTATGTTGACAAGGTTTGAGGATCAAAACTCCATAGCATTGACGGTTATTAGGGAAAGCAAATAACTATCTCTGCGAGAACTATTGTTGTTTAATGCCTTTTTGTATGTATTTCTTTTCACATGTATTTTGTTAATCTTTCATGAATACTTTAATGCACCTATCCGTAGTTGCATTTCTTTATTGAAATACAAAAAAATATTACATACTAGAACGAGTTAACTTGATTTGACTTCTTTTTTATCGAGCACACATTGCGTTTCCCGTTTGACGTTTCATTAGTCTCATTCGGTAAGTGTAATTTGATTCTAGATTCTTATTGAGTGAATACGAGTAGTTGGTTTGTCCATTACAACTCTATCCTTGCGTTTATGGTCAACAAGGATTTCGTGAATAAACAATTGTCATTTTGATTGATTTAAGTGGATTCTTGAGGCAAGAGTGTTCAAAGATGTTATGGAGAGTTCTTGTTTAGTTTTGGGAAGAGTGTATCGATTTTCAACGGTCATTTGTATGGTTTCGTGTTTGTGTTGCATTCGGTTTAAACAGTAGATCCTATGTCCATTTGTGATTGATTAGTGTGATTTTAGTCATCATAATAACGGGATTTGTTGAATTAGGCTTCGAGTGTGTTGACAAGGTTTGAGGATCAAAACTCCATAGCATTGAAGTTATTAGGGAAAGCAAATAACTATCTTTGCGAGAACTATTGTTGTTTAATGTCTTGTTGTACGTATTTCTTTTCCCATGTATTTTGTTAATCTTTCATGAATACTTTAATGCACCTATCCGTAGTTGCATTTCTTTATTGAAATACAAGGAAAATTACATACTATAACGAGTTAACTTGATTTGACTTCTTTTTTATCGAGCACACATGCGTTTCCCGTTTGACGTTTCATTAGTCTCATTCGGTAAGTGTAATTTGATTCTAGATTCTTATTGAGTGAAAACGAGTAGCTGGTTTGTCCATTACAACTCGTATCCTTGCGTTTATGGTCAACAGAGGATTCCGTGAATAACAACTGTCATTTTGATTGATTTAAGTGGATTCTTGAGGCAAGAGTGTTCAAAGATGGTTATGGAGAGTTCTTGTTTAGTTTTGGGAAAGAGTGTATCGATTTTCAACGGTCATTTGTATGGTTTCGTGTTCGTGTTGCATTCGGTTTAAACAGTAGATCCTACGTCCATTTGTGATTGATTAGTGTTATTTTAGTCATCATTGTAACGGATTTGTTGAAATTAGGCTTCAGTGTGTTGACAAGGTTTGAGGATCAAAACTCCATAGCATTGAAGGTTATTAGGGAAAGCAAATAACTATCTCTGCGAGAACTATTGTTGTTTAATGTCTTTTTGTATGTATTTTGTTAATCTTTCATGAATACTCTAATGCACCTATCCGTAGTTGCATTTCTTTATTAAATACAAAAATATTACATACTATAACGAGTTAACTTGATTTGACTTCTTTTTTATCGAGCACACATTGCGTTTCCCGTTTGACGTTTCATTAGTCTCATTCGGTAAGTGTAATTTGATTCTAGATTCTTATTGAGTGAATACGAGTAGTTGGTTTGTCCATTACAACTCTTATCCTTGCGTTTATGGTCAAAAGGATTTCGTGAATAAACAACTGTCATTTTGATTGATTTAAGTGGATTCTTGAGGCAAGAGTGTTCAAAGAAGGTTATGGAGAGTTCTTGTTTAGTTTTGGGAAGGAGTGTATCGATTTTCAACGGTCATTTGTATGGTTTCGTGTTCGTGTTGCATTCGGTTTAAACAGTAGATCCTACGTCCATTTGTGATTGATTAGTGTTATTTTAGTCATCATTGTAACGGGATTTGTTGAAATTAGGCTTCGAGTATGTTGACAAGGTTTGAGGATCAAAACTCCATAGCATTGAAGGTTACTAGGGAAAGCAAATAACTATCTCTGCGAGAACTATTGTTGTTTAATGTCTTTTTGTATGTATTTCTTTTCACATGTATTTTGTTAATCTTTCATGAATACTCTAATGCACCTATCCGTAGTTGCATTTCTTTATTAAAATACAAAAAAAATATTACATACTATAACGAGTTAACTTGATTTGACTTCTTTTTTATCGAGCACACATTGCGTTTCCCGTTTGACGTTTCATTAGTCTCTTTCGGTAAGTGTAATTTGATTCTAGATTCTTATTGAGTGAATACGAGTAGTTAGTTTGTCCATTACAACTCTAATCATTGCGTTTATGCTCAATAAAGGATTTCGTGAATCGACAATTGTCATTTTGATTGATTTAAGTGGATTCTTGAGGCAAGAGTGTTCAAAGAAAATTATGGGGAGTTCTTGTTTAGTTTTGGGAAGGGGTGTATCGATTTTCAACGGTCATTTGTATGGTTACGTGTTTGTGTTGCATTCGGTTTAAACAGTAGAACCTATGTTCCATTTGTGATTGATTAGTGTGATTTTAGTCATCATAATAACGGGATTTGTTGAAATTAGGCTTCGAGTATGTTGACAAGGTTTGAGGATCAAAACTCCATAGCATTGATAGTTATTAGGGAAAGCAAATAACTATCTTTGAGAGAACTATTGTTGTTTAATGTCTTGTTGTACGTATTTCTTTTCCCATGTATTTTGTTAATCTTTCATGAATACTTTAATGCACCTATCCGTAGTTGCATTTCTTTATTGAAATACAAGGAAATATTACATACTAGAACGAGTTAACTTGATTTGACTTCTTTTTTATCGAGCACACAATGCGTTTCCCGTTTGACGTTTCATTAGTCTCATTCGGTAAGTGTAATTTGATTCTAGATTCTTATTGAGTGAAAACGAGTAGCTGGTTTGTCCATTACAACTCGTATCCTTGCGTTTATGGTCAACAGAGGATTCCGTGAATAAACAACTGTCATTTTGATTGATTTAAGTGGATTCTTGAGGCAAGAGTGTTCAAAGATGGTTATGGAGAGTTCTTGTTTAGTTTTGGGAAAGATGTATCGATTTTCAACGGTCATTTGTATGGTTTCGTGTTCGTGTTGCATTCGGTTTAAACAGTAGATCCTACGTCCATTTGTGATTGATTAGTGTTATTTTAGTCATCATTGTAACGGGATTTGTTGAAATTAGGCTTCAAGTGTGTTGACAAGGTTTGAGGATCAAAAATCCATAGCATTGAAGGTTATTAGGGAAAGCAAATAACTATCTCTGCGAGAACTATTGATGTTTAATGTCTTTTTGTATGTATTTTGTTAATCTTTCATGAATACTCTAATGCACCTATCCGTAGTTGCATTTTTTATTAAAATACAAAAAAATATTACATACTATAACGAGTTAACTTGATTTGACTTCTTTTTTATCGAGCACACATTGCGTTTCCCGTTTGACGTTTCATTAGTCTCATTCGGTAAGTGTAATTTAATTGTAGATTCTTATTGAGTGAAAACGAGTAGCTAGTTTGTCCATTACAACTCTTATCCTTGCGTTTATGCTCAATAAAGGATTTCGTGAATCGACAATTGTCATTTTGATTGATTTAAGTGGTTCTTGAGGCAAGAGTGTTCAAAGAAGGTTATGGAGAGTTCTTGTTTAGTTTTGGGAAGGAGTGTATCGATTTTCAACGGTCATTTGTATGGTTACGTTTTCGTGTTGCATTCGGTTTAAACAGTAGAACCTATGTTCCATTTGTGATTGATTAGTGTGATTTTAGTCATCATAATAACGGGATTTGTTGAAATTAGGCTTCGAGTATGTTGACAAGGTTTGAGGATCAAACTCCATAGCATTGACAGTTATTAAGGAAAGCAAATAACTATCTTTGAGAGAACTATTGTTGTTTAATGTCTTGTTGTACGTATTTCTTTTCCCATGTATTTTGTTAATCTTTCATGAATACTTTAATGCACCTATCCGTAGTTGCATTTCTTTATTGAAATACAAGGAAATATTACATACTAGAACGAGTTAACTTGATTTGACTTCTTTTTTATCGAGCACACAATGCGTTTCCCGTTTGACGTTTCATTAGTCTCATTCGGTAAGTGTAATTTGATTCTAGATTCTTATTGAGTGAAAACGAGTAGCTGGTTTGTCCATTACAACTCGTATCCTTGCGTTTATGGTCAACAGAGGATTCCGTGAATAACAACTGTCATTTTGATTGATTTAAGTGGATTCTTGAGGCAAGAGTGTTCAAAGATGGTTATGGAGAGTTCTTGTTTAGTTTTGGAAAGAGTGTATCGATTTTCAACGGTCATTTGTATGGTTTCGTGTTCGTTTGCATTCGGTTTAAACAGTAGATCCTACGTCCATTTGTGATTGATTAGTGTTATTTTAGTCATCATTGTAACGGGATTGTTGAAATTAGGCTTCAAGTGTGTTGACAAGGTTTGAGGATCAAAATCCATAGCATTGAAGGTTACTAGGGAAAGCAAATAACTATCTCTGCGAGAACTATTGTTGTTTAATGTCTTTTTGTATGTATTTTGTTAATCTTTCATCAATACTCTAATGCACCTATCCGTAGTTGCATTTTTTTTATTAAATACAAAAAATATATTACATACTATAACGAGTTAACTTGATTTGACTTCTTTTTTATCGAGCACACATTGCGTTTCCCGTTTGACGTTTCATTAGTCTCATTCGGTAAGTGTAATTTGATTCTAGATTCTTATTGAGTGAATACGAGTAGTTAGTTTGTCCATTACAACTCTTATCCTTGCGTTTATGCTCAATAAAGGATTTCTTGAATCGACAATTGTCATTTTGATTGATTTAAGTGGATTCTTGAGGCAAGAGTGTTCAAAGATGTTATGAGAGTTCTTGTTTAGTTTTGGGAAGGAGTGTATCGATTTTCAACGGTCATTTGTATGGTTACGTGTTCGTGTTGCATTCGTTTAAACAGTAGAACCTATGTTCCATTTGTGATTGATTAGTGTGATTTTAGTCATCATATAACGGGATTTGTTGAAATTAGGCTTCGAGTATGTTGACAAGGTTTGAGGATCAAAACTCCATAGCATTGACAGTTATTAGGAAAGCAAATAACTATCTTTGAGAGAACTATTGTTGTTTAATGTCTTGTTGTATGTATTTCTTTTCCCATGTATTTTGTTAATCTTTCATGAATACTTTAATGCACCTATCCGTAGTTGCATTTCTTTATTGAAATACAAGGAAATATTACATACTAGAACGAGTTAACTTGATTTGACTTCTTTTTTATCGAGCACACAATGCGTTTCCCGTTTGACGTTTCATTAGTCTCATTCGGTAAGTGTAATTTGATTCTAGATTCTTATTGAGTGAAAACGAGTAGCTGTTTGTCCATTACAACTCGTATCCTTGCGTTTATGGTCAACAGAGGATTCCGTGAATAAACACTGTCATTTTGATTGTGCTTGAGGCAAGAGTGTTCAAAGATGGTTATGGAGAGTTCTTGTTTAGTTTTGGGAAAGAGTGTATCGATTTTCAACGGTCATTTGTATGGTTTCGTTTCGTGTTGCATTCGGTTTAAACAGAGATCCTACGTCCATTGTGATTGATTAGTGTTATTTTAGTCATCATTGTAACGGATTTGTTGAAATTAGGCTTCAAGTGTGTTGACAAGGTTTGAGGATCAAAACTCCATAGCATTGAAGGTTACTAGGGAAAGCAAATAACTATCTCTGCGAGAACTATTGTTGTTTAATGTCTTTTTGTATGTATTTCTTTTCACATGTATTTTGTTAATCTTTCATGAATACTCTAATGCACCTATCCGTAGTTGCATTTCTTTATTAAATACAAAAAAAATATTACATACTAACGAGTTAACTTGATTTGACTTCTTTTTATCGAGCACACATTGCGTTCCCGTTTGACGTTTCATTAGTCTCATTCGGTAAGTGTAATTTGATTCTAGATTCTTATTGAGTGAATACGAGTAGTTAGTTTGTCCATTACAACTCTTATCCTTGCGTTTATGCTCAATAAAGGATTTCGTGAATCGACAATTGTCATTTTGATTGATTTAAGTGGATTCTTGAGGCAAGAGTGTTCAAAGAAGGTTATGGAGAGTTCTTGTTTAGTTTTGGGAAGGTGTATCGATTTTCAACGGTCATTTGTATGGTTAGTTTTTGTGTTGCATTCGGTTTAAACAGTAGAACCTATGTTCCATTTGTGATTGATTAGTGTTTTAGTCATCATAATAACGGATTTGTTGAAATTAGGCTTCGAGTATGTTGACAAGGTTTGAGGATCAAAACTCCATAGCATTGACGGTTATTAGGGAAAGCAAATAACTATCTTTGAGAGAACTATTGTTGTTTAATGTCTTTTTGTACGTATTTCTTTTCACATGTATTTTGTTAATCTTTCATGAATACTCTAATGCACCTATCCGTAGTTGCATTTTTTTATTAAAATACAAGGAAATATTACATACTAGAACGAGTTAACTTGATTTGACCTTTTTTATCGAGCACACATTGCGTTTCCCGTTTGACGTTTCATTAGTCTCATTCGGTAAGTGTAATTTGATTCTAGATTCTTATTGAGTGATACGAGTAGCTGGTTTGTCCATTACAACTCGTATCCTTGCGTTTATGGTCAACAAAGGATTTCGTGAATAAACAATTGTCATTTTGATTGATTTAAGTGGATTCTTGAGGCAAGAGTGTTCAAAGATGTTATGGAGAGTTCTTGTTTAGTTTTGGGAAAGAGTGTATCGATTTTCAACGGTCATTTGTATGGTTTCGTGTTCGTGTTGCATTCGGTTTAAACAGTAGATCCTATGTTCCATTTGTGATTGATTAGTGTGATTTTAGTCATCATTGTAACGGGATTTGTTGAAATTAGGCTTCGAGTATGTTGACAAGGTTTGAGGATCAAAACTCCATAGCATTGACGTTATTAGGGAAAGCAAATAACTATCTCTGCGAGAACTATTGTTGTTTAATGTCTTTTTGTACGTATTTCTTTTCCCATGTATTTGTTAATCTTTCATGAATACTTTAATGCACCTATCCGTAGTTGCATTTCTTATTGAAATACAAGGAAATATTACATACTAGAACGAGTTAACTTGATTTGACTTCTTTTTTATCGAGCACACAATGCGTTTCCCGTTTGACGTTTCATTAGTCTCATTCGGTAAGTGTAATTTGATTCTAGATTCTTATTGAGTGAAACGAGTAGCTGGTTTGTCCATTACAACTCGTATCCTTGCGTTTATGGTCAATAGAGGATTCCGTGAATAAACAACAGTCATTTTTATTGATTTAAGTGGATTCTTGAGGCAAGAGTGTTCAAAGATGGTTATGGAGAGTTCTTGTTTAGTTTTGGGAAAGAGTGTATCGATTTTCAACGGTCATTTGTATGGTTTCGTGTTCGTGTTGCATTCGGTTTAAACAGTAGATCCTACGTCCATTTGTGATTGATTAGTGTTATTTTAGTCATCATTGTAACGGATTTGTTGAAATTAGGCTTCAAGTGTGTTGACAAGGTTTGAGGATCAAAATCCATAGCATTGAAGGTTACTAGGGAAAGCAAATAACTATCTCTGCGAGAACTATTGTTGTTTAATGTCTTTTTGTATGTATTTTGTTAATCTTTCATGAATACTCTATGCACCTATCCGTAGTTGAATTTCTTTATTAAAATACAAAAAAATATTACATACTATAACGAGTTAACTTGATTTGACTTCTTTTTTATCGAGCACACATTGCGTTTCCCGTTTGACGTTTCATTAGTCTCATTCGGTAAGTGTAATTTGATTCTAGATTCTTATTGAGTGAATACGAGTAGCTGGTTTGTCCATTACAACTCGTATCCTTGCGTTTATGCTCAATAAAGGATTTGGTGAATCGACAATTGTCATTTTGATTGATTTAAGTGGATTCTTGAGGCAAGAGTGTTCAAAGAAGGTTATGGAGAGTTCTTGTTTAGTTTTGGGAAGGAGTGTATCGATTTTCAACGGTCATTTGTATGGTTACGTGTTTGTGTTGCATTCGGTTTAAACAGTAGAACCTATGTTCCATTTGTGATTGATTAGTGTGATTTTAGTCATCATAATAACGGGATTTGTTGAAATTAGGCTTCGAGTATGTTGACAAGGTTTGAGGATCAAAACCCATAGCATTGAAGTTATTAGGGAAAGCAAATAACTATCTTTGAGAGAACTATTGTTGTTTAATGTCTTGTTTGTACGTATTTCTTTTCCCATGTATTTTGTTAATCTTTCATGAATACTTTAATGCACCTATCCGTTTGCATTTCTTTATTGAAATACAAGGAATATTACATACTAAACGAGTTAACTTGATTTGACTTCTTTTTTTCGAGCACACAATGCGTTTCCCGTTTGACGTTTCATTAGTCTCATTCGGTAAGTGTAATTTGATTCTAGATTCTTATTGAGTGAAAACGAGTAGCTGTTTGTCCATTACAACTCGTATCCTTGCGTTTATGGTCAACAGAGGATTCCGTGAATAAACACTGTCATTTGATTGATTTAAGTGGATTCTTGAGGCAAGAGTGTTCAAAGATGGTTATGGAGAGTTCTTGTTTAGTTTTGGGAAAGAGTGTATCGATTTTCAACGGTCATTTGTATGGTTTCGTGTTCGTGTTGCATTCGGTTTAAACAGTAGATCCTACTTCCATTTGTGATTGATTAGTGTTATTTTAGTCATCATTGTAACGGGATTTGTTGAAATTAGGCTTCAAGTGGTTGACAAGGTTTGAGGATCAAAATCCATAGCATTGAAGGTTACTAGGGAAAGCAAATAACTATCTCTGCGAGAACTATTGTTGTTTAATGTCTTTTTTGTATGTATTTTGTTAATCTTTCATGAATACTCTAATGCACCTATCCGTAGTTGCATTTTTTTATTAAATACAAAAAAAATATTACATACTAAACGAGTTAACTTGATTTGACTTCTTTTTATCGAGCACACATTGCGTTTCCCGTTTGACGTTTCATTAGTCTCATTCGGTAAGTGTAATTTGATTCTAGATTCTTATTGAGTGAATACGTAGTTAGTTTGTCCATTACAACTCTTATCCTTGCGTTTATGCTCATAAAGGATTTCGTGAATCGACAATTGTCATTTTGATTGATTTAAGTGGATTCTTGAGGCAAGAGTGTTCAAAGATGTTATGGAGAGTTCTTGTTTAGTTTTGGGAAGGAGTGTATCGATTTTCAACGGTCATTTGTATGGTTTCGTGTTCGTGTTGCATTCGGTTTAAACAGTAAACCTATGTTCCATTTGTGATTGATTAGTGTGATTTTAGTCATCATAATAACGGGATTTGTTGAAATTAGGCTTCGAGTATGTTGACAAGGTTTGAGGATCAAAACTCTAGCATTGACGGTTATTAAGGAAAGCAAATAACTATCTTGCGAGAACTATTGTTGTTTAATGTCTTGTTGTACGTATTTCTTTTCCCATGTATTTTTTAATCTTTCATGAATACTCTAATGCACCTATCCGTAGTTGCATTTCTTTATTGAAATACAAGGAAATATTACATACTAGAACGAGTTAACTTGATTTGACTTCTTTTTTATCGAGCACACATGCGTTTCCCGTTTGACGTTTCATTAGTCTCATTCGGTAAGTGTAATTTGATTCTAGATTCTTATTGAGTGAAAACGAGTAGCTGTTTGTCCATTACAACTCGTATCCTTGCGTTTATGGTCAACAGAGGATTCCGTGAATAAACAACTGTCATTTTGATT
>JACCIY010001236.1:0-58603 GCA_025506505.1 Flaveria sonorensis
CTTTGCTGAGTGAGTTCTAGTTTTAAAATCATAAAAATATCTTGATAGATTTTTATACAAATACTTCTTAAAAAAATCTTATCTTTCTTTCGGATGTGATCACACATCATACATACAAATCATATCCATTACATCATCACAATTCTCTTTTCTTGCTTATTTTTATTATCTTTCACTGTTATATGGTCCAAAGTGATATACCCCCCATATAATGCGCATAAACCTGGTACTGGGCCTTGAAGTCTAAAAAGACTCCATCCGTGGGGCACATATGCTGACTCCAGTACCAGGGCAGCAACAGTGGTACCCCTTAATCTTAAGATTGACCCTGTGTACATCCTTTGGGTTAGCTAAACTGTACACCGTTGAGCTAACGACAACATGGTCATGCACCTCCTGTAAATTTTTACTTGCAAGTCTTTTCATTCTTTATGTTCCCTTTTCGTTAATATTAATCTTTCACTTGATTAATAATAATACTTTATGATCATAGGCAATCCACATAAAGTCACATGTTATATCATAATAGGCACATAAGGACAGCCCACAACATGCATAAGATAATAAATAAAAGCCTCAAGTCACTATGATCAAACCCTAATTTCTGATCTTCCTAAAATCCCAGAAATTCCTTAAGTCCTAAAGAAATGCGGATGAACAAAACCAATGCGGGTGAACAAAACTAATGTGGGCGAACAAAACTAATGCGAGTGAACAAAAACTAATCGGTGAACAAAAACTATGCGGGTGACAACTTGCAAATACGGATGAACAACTTGCAAATGCGGATGAACAACTTGCAAATGCGGGTGAACACTTTGGTAATTATTCTGTCTTAAAAGAAATGCTGATGGACACTGTAGAAATGCACATGTATAAAAATAAATGTTGATGGCACTTAGGATGAATTTAGGCAAATGCGGGTGAACAACTGTAATGCGGGCGAACAAAACCCTTAGGCAATTATCACAGTGTAATGCGGATAAACCATCAGACCTGTAAATGAGACTTATGCTATAACCAGTTTCTAAAACCTCATTTTCATACATTCTTAACAATAATCTATCATGCTAAACTCTTAGAACAAGCTTACAACCTCAAAGAACATAGAAGTTCATACACATACTACATAGTTATCATACATAACGGTTGTAAAACATTTTAAATGCATTTTCAGCCCCAAAGAAGTTAAAACAAAAACCGGGTCATAAAACTCACCTAGTGTAGCAAACAAGAAAACTCCTCCGAACCTGCTTGTACACGAGTTCAAACACCTAAACAAGCAAAACACCAACCAAAGCACATACACACTTAGAAAGTTTCTAAGGTGAAACCTCAAGAAACCAAACCAATTAATCACAAACCCTACTAACCTTGAAGATTCTTCTTCACCTTCACAATTCGACCCGAGAGAGTGAGAGGATTTCAATTCTTCTTCTTTTGGTTTGTCGAGCAGCAGCAGCAACCGAAAGTATTATGGGCGGCCATACCACTTTTGTGCATTAAAATAATAGAATTTGTTTCTTTTACACTTTTCACCCTTCAACTTTGGCCTTTGTCTACTTTATTCAAGACTCTTTTTCTTCTTTTGCATTTGGCCCTTATAAAAATTCGGGTGTTACACTACAGTTCTGCGTAAATCAGCAAACCCAACCGATTTGATATACTAAAAGTAGGGCTATAAACGAACCAAGTGACAAAAACATAACAAGGCCTTGTTCGTGTTCGTTCATTAAAAAATAAGTTGTTTTTCAAACTTCACGAATACTTACTGAACGAGATTTCCTGTTTATGTTCTTTCATTAAGAAAATAAACCCATTCATGAACACTTACCAAACATAAACGAACACAAAAAAATGTTCATGAACATAAAAACACAAACAAAAAGTTCCTAAACACAAAAATACAAATGGTCATATATTTATTTTATAATATCACAACATTACATAAAATCCCCCCAATATAAACTAATAGTTACATAATTATCATAAGCAAACTTTTAAGTGAACAAGAGACCCAACTCATATCGTACCAATAACTTGCTATTGACCTGATCAGCGCTTTAGGCACTTCCACGTATCGTTCCACCGCCAACGGAGTGGATAGTGGAGACCATCCCTCGGAGGCCGTCGTTCCCTCCCCAATTGAGGGCAAGTGCATGGTCCTACTATTAACCCTTGTTGTCACCGTTAGGCGTCACTCTCCCCTCCTTCCCTTTTCTAGTTAACGTAATTATCAAAAACAAATTTTTAAGCGAACGAACACAAATGAACTTAAATGAACACATTGCCGAATGTTCAAGAACGTAAATGAACAAACACGACCATTGTTTCATCTTCATTAGTTAAGGTAAACAAAAGAATTTTCTTACTCATGTTCTTCATTTTAAACGAACGATCCTATTCATTTTATTTTTCTTTTTTTTGGCAAGAACGGATCTTGAATTGTTGATTATGGAATAATATGTTAGATAGGGTTATACTAAAATATTATTTAATCTAAAAGCCTAAGAAAATTTATGGTCTTGACACGTGTCAATATATTGTTTTAAAAAGGACATTGTGTTTATTTGTGTCAAAATAAATTAGCTTATTATCTGTCTTATACATTTAGCGTGTCAAATATCAGTTTTATATGTCATATATTTAATATCATCTTGTCATATGTGTTCATCATTGTGTTTTGTATTTGTTTATATAATTATATAATTTTGTATCTCATTGTGTTTTACAATTAGAAGTACACAATAATATATTTTTTACCAATATATTTTTTTAAAACTCATAGTGTTAAGATAATATAATGTGGTATTTTTGTTATCTTTTTTAAATTATATACACTTGTTATCTATCATTGTGTTTTTAAAATTATAAGTAAGTAATGATGTTATACACCAATATATTTTTCAAAATTCATAATGTTCAAGATAACACATTGATTATTAAAAAATACAATGAGACATTGTATTATTTTGTCATTATTTTTTCTTGTATTACATTAATTAGTTTTTGTTTTTACTATTGTTTTATATATTTGAGATATATACCATGTTATTCTATCATTATACATATATTTTTTAAATTCATTATTTTTGAAAAAGATAATAGTATTCAAGAAATACAATACTAACAAATAGACATAATGAACTGTACTAAATAATGACGAGATATGAGCTTGAAAGTGTAAATAATTTATTATCTTTTTATACAACAATATTATACTTCTTTTAAAGATAAAACGCTTGTGTTTTATGGTGTAATTAAAAAAAATATGTCGAACATAAAAGTTATGAAAGTTTAAAAAAATTGAGGAATTTGCAAGAAGTAACAAAAATGATTAATGCTAAAATATCTCTTTAATTTTTTTTTCCTACAATTTAATCTCAATTAAAGAGATTAATGGTTGAAATTGTTTTTTACACTTTTTAATATTGTAATATCCCACTTCTCTATGCAACTAGCTTATATTTTTTGTCATTATTTATCATCTTCTCAAAGAAAACCATCTTCATCCCTACTGTTCTCTAGAAGTTTTACACTCTAATTCTTCCGCATAATATGACTACCATCATAAAATTTAATCTTGCTAAACCTATATACTAAATTAACAATATATCTTATGCTGCTAATGCTACCATGATATATGATTCTAAGGGACTAGAACGATAATTGGCCAATGTCTTTAAAGAAGTTTAAACATTGAAATCTGAAGCGGTGTTGCATATTAGTTATTTAGAGAATAATTATCACAATAGTCTCAGAAGTAGCAATTGTTGTCATTTGAAGAATAATAATCAATTGATATTAATATCGAATACTATTATATTGTTGATTAATTTAATATTATATGGTTATTATTATTACAATTAGGTTTTCTACGGCGCTTTCTGTGCTGGTTCAATCATAAGGAAACGTCGATCAGTAACAGGGCCTCAGACTATCATCACGCCACAGACGCAACTGACTATACTAACTGGCTAAACAATAATTACCAGATTTAACACCTACTTATACTCATAATAACAAAGGAACACGCACGATGATATAATGATGATAAGATTTTAATAAGGCTTAGAACCTATCTAGTTATGGCTTGCAAACATAAAGGGATGCCAAGCCAAAACAACCGCTTAATTTTTGCACAAAAATCATGCCTTAGAACAATGTCTCAGTGAGCTCCTGAGCGCAGTTTGAAAACTTCACCTTCAAGACAGGTGAAACCATGACTCAACAATACTTCAGGTATGTTGAGATTGTGGATACTCTGGCTGATGTTGGAGTAACTATTAGAATAGGGATATTGTTAGGAAGTTCATGTGCTCTCTTCCCAGACAATGGACACACTACTGTGTGGTCATTAAGAGGACTGAAAACCTCAAGACCCTTACTCTCACTGAGTTGTATAGGATACTCAGTGGATACCAGATGGAGATGAACATGCAAAATTCATCTGGTAACTCCAATACTCACCAGAGTTCATCCCTTCATGTGGGTGAAAGGATAGCAGAGAACCACAGCATCATCTTATCTGCTACCCTGAAACTTCACAAAGGGTCCTTTCATCACCTTCCCAGAGACACCCAGAGAGAGCTACATCCAAGGAAGTCCCTTCCAAGACACAAGTTCCTCTCAGCCTTTGTCTCTACTGATGAAAGTTCAGGCAACTTTCTCTTCACTTCTGAAGACCTAGACTGTATCCATCCAGATGATCTGGAATATATGGAGATAGTCCAGCAGATGGCTCTTTCACTCACAGAGCCCAGAAGTTTTACAAGAACTGGGAGAAGGTTTCCTAGCAATGCAGCCAGTGGCAAGTTTGGGCTGGACAAAAGCAAAGTAAAGTGTTACAACTGTCCAGATGGGACACTTTCCAGAGAATGCAAGGCACCTAAGTCAAATGGTGGCCAAGCATCATCCGGCCAAACTACCTGAAGGAGGGCACCAGAATGAAAGCCAAGATAGCAAGCTGCAGTTGCTATTGAAAGGAGGCTTTGATTGGAGCTTCCAAGCTGAAGATGCTTCTCCAAATCAAGCACTCATGGCTGACCATGATGAAGCCAAGGTATTAGAACATCTTTGTCTCCTGAATGTATTGCTAAAGTAAACAGATACAGGTCCTACACTTAGAAATGAGATCTGATATTGAGTCTTTAAACATTTTAAAAGCTGATTTTAAGAGAGCTGAAAATGATTATAAGCTTAAATAGAAGATCTAGAGAAAACAATTTCAACTCTTAAACATGAGCAAACAAACTACAAGACTCAAATAAAAGATCTTGTTACTAAGTTGATTGAATGCCAGGCTGAGCTTGTGATCAGCAAAGCCAGGGCAGAAAAATGTGTTCTTGAAGAAGAGACCTTCAAGAACATAATATCCTCATCTCTGCATGCAAAAGTTTGTTATCAGAATAAGCAGGGACTGGATCTTGTGAGATAGCTCCTCCACACACTCTATTATCTGTAAGATCTCCAAGGTGTGGAACTGGTGAAGATGAGCTTCCCCTATAGACCCTAGTGTTGAAGAGGATGAAGAGGAGATGGTGAGGGATGATTCTGAAATGAGTGAAAAGAGTCAATCCAAAAAGGGTCACCATGCTCCTGAGGAGAGTAAGAAGGCTGGTATGACAAAGACAAAGAGGAAGAACTTGATCAAAGAGCAAAGAAAAGATCAAAGAAGGCTCAAGAGATCAAGGCCACTTTTGACCCCAAGCAGAAACAAGTGTTCATCTCTGCAGGGTTTGAAGTGGTAAAGGCTAGGAATCAACTACAAACTCTAGTACCAGGAGTTTTAGTACAGTTCCAACTCATTCCAGCAAAGAGAAGGCTGAATTGCTGTGTACCACTGCTACACAGTCTGAACCATCCTCCTCCAAGAGCAATTCTCTCCCTAAGAAAATTGCTGCATCATTTGTGAAGAAGAAGCTGGAGAAAGAAAGTGTTCAAGTTGAGTCTTGCTCTCAGAAGAAGACTCCTAGAAGGAAGCAAATGGACTGCATCATGTGTGGTAGTACTTCTCATCTGGCTAAGGATTGCTTCTACAATCCTAAAAGTACTATCCACATGGTCAAAGAAATGGCTTCTGGGAAGAAGAAGGAAAAGAAAGCTTCAGAAGGAAAATCTGTTTCCTTCAGAAGCTCCAAAATGAAGAAGAAGGCAAGTGAAAAATTACTTTTGGAAGAAAATTTGGTCTCAGAAGAAAGGAATGCTTCCGAAGTACTAAAGCTTGCTGCAGTGAAAGCAAGATCTTTCGAAGGTCCAGTCTCCAAATCTTCCGAAGCTGCAAAAGCTTCCGAAGCTTTGAAGGTCAAGCCAAATTTTCCAAAGGTGGTGTGGAAGATGAAGGAAGACCGTGTGACTGAAGATTCTTCATCAGCAACAGCAAATGATCCTCAGAGCCTAAACATAGGATCACTTACTGTTTCATTTCCTTCAACTCATTTTAACAAGCCCAAGACCAATGAGGCTTGGGTTTCCAAATGTAACTAAGTCATCTCCTTTTGTGCAGGGACAGCCAAAGGCAAACAAAATGTGTGGATCATTGATAGTGGCTGCGGCACATGACAGGCAATGAGTCCTTACTTCAAAACTTTGAAAGATTTGATGGAGGACCAGTTGCTTTTGGAGGAGATGAAGGAGGTTACATTACTGGCAGGGGCAAGGTTACAAATGGTAAGCTCAGCATTGAGAAGGTAAACTTTGTCAAGGAGCTTGGATACAATCTTCTGAGTGTGTCCTAATTTTGTGACCAAAACATCACATGCTCTTTACTGAGCATGAGTGCATTGTTCTCAAGCCCGGGGTTGACATTCCTCAAGAGCATATTCTGCTCAGAGCCCCCAGGAGAGGGAACATGTACAAGATGGATCTGCAGGAAACATCTCCCTCTGGAGAAGTTTCTTGCTTTCTGTCTAAAGCAAATAGTGATGAGTCTTTCCTTTGGCATAAAAGAATATGCCATGTAAACTTTAAAAACATGAATAAATTGATTAAGAATGATTTGGTAACTGGAATGCCAAAGAAAGAGTTTACAAGTGATGACCACTGTGTTGCATGCCTGAAAGGGAAGCAACACAAAGTGTCTCACAAGCCAAAGGAAATGAACTCTATCACTACTCCCCTACACTTGTTACATATGGATCTGTTTGGCCCCACCAGTGTAATGAGTCTAGGAAGGACCTCTTACTGTTTAGTGATCACAGATGATTTCACAAGATTCACTTGGGTGTTTTTCCTTAGAACTAAGGATGAAACCCCTGAAATCTTAAAGAACTTCATTCTGAAAATTGAGAATCAATCTGATCACAAGGTCAAGACCATAAGATGTGATCAAGGAACTGAATTTAAAAACCAAATCCTTGATACATTTTGTGATGAAAAGGTATTTCAAGACAATATAGTGCTCCCAGGACTCCTCAGCAAAATGGTGTTGCTGAGAGGAGAAACAGGACACTTATTGAAGCTGCTAGAACCATGTTGTCTGACTCTAAACTGCCTATCACCTTCTGGGCAGAGGCTGTCAACACAGCCTGCTATGTGCAGAACAGAGTTTTAGTGGTTAAGACACATGGTAAGACTCCTTATGAACTGTGGCACAAAAGGAGACCATTCATTGGTTTTCTCAGAACATTTGGATGTCCTTGCACCATCTTGAATACCAAAGATCAAATAGCCAAGTTTGCTGAGAAATCAGATGATGGACACTTTGTTGGATACTCTTCTCAAGCTAAGGCTTATAGAGTATACAATCTCAGAACTAGAATCATTGAGGAGTCAGCCAATGTGACTTTCAATGAACACACACCCTGTGTGAAAGGTTCTGGTCCGGATTGGCTGTTTGATCTTGATTTAGTTACCAACTGTTTTAACAAGTCTTGTGAGAATGTTTCAGGATCTACAGATAACAGATCAACAGAAGATCCTGATCCAAGATTTGAGCTGAGAAGACCAACCAAGAAGACTACTTCAGCTCCAGTGGTGACTAACCCTGTAATTGAGGCTCCTATCAGCACAAGCATGACAAATACTGCTGATTCAACTGAATTGCCTTCAAATTCCAGCTCAGAGGCTCAGAATTCAGGAGAAGGAACTTCTAATGCAGGAGGAACTGGAGGTGGTGACAGTGATCAAGAATTTCTTGATGCTGATAACCACTCCATTGAAGACAACATGAATGATGTCACACACTCATTGGATCAAGTTTCTCTTGATAAGTGTGCTGATGTGGTGGGAGACACCTCATTGCCAGATCAGAATTTCTCTAATTTAGATCTGTCCAACCAACTTGCTGTGATCCCTCAACTTCGGATCCACAAGTCACATCCCACCACAAACATCATTGGAAATGTTGACTCAGGGGTAAGAACAAGAGGACAAACTCATGACAGCCATGTTTGTCTACATTCTTGTTTCTTATCCCAGATAGAGCTGAAGAAAGTTGATGAGGCTTTGAAGGATGGAAGCTGGATTGAAGCTATGTAAGATGAGCTGCTTCAAATCAGAAGACAGAAGGTGTGGAACTTATGCCCTCTTCCTCAAGGGAAGACTGTCATAGGTACCAAATGGGTATTCAGGAACAAGAATGATGATTGAGGTATTATTATCAAGAACAAGGCTAGACTGGTTGTCCAAGGATACACTCAAGAAGAAAGGATCGATTACACTGATGTTTTTGCTCCAGTTGCAAGACTTGAAGCTGTAAGAATATTCCTGGCTTATGCTGCATCCAAGGATTTCAAGGTCTACCAGCTTGACGTGAAATGTGCTTTTCTCTATGGGGTGATTGATGAAGAAGTTTATATCAGACAACCACCTGGCTTTGCAGACCTAGATCATCTTGATTATGTCTGCAAGCTTGATAAAGCTCTATATGGACTGCATCAAGCTCCAAGAAAGTGGTATGAGACATTATCAACATACCTCTGTCATCATGGATACAAAAGAGGTACTATTGATGGGACTCTCTTCATCAAAGAAACAGGGAATGACACACTGCTAGTTCAAATATATGTAGATGACATCATCTTTGGTTCAACTAATCCAAAGCTCTACAAAGACTTTGAGATGCTGATGAAGAATAGATTTGAGATGAGTGCCATGGGGGAACTCAGTTTCTTTCTAGGAATTCAAGTGAAGCAGGTTGAAGATTGCATCTTCATTAGTCAGTCAAAGTATGTACAGGACATACTTACAAGATTCAAGATGACTGACTGTAAGGTTGCAAAGACACCCATAGCCAGAAACCACTCCCTTGGTCCTGATCTTGAGGGGGAGTGTGTTGATGAACATCTCTATAGGGCTATGATTGGGTCACTTATGTACCTTACTGCTAGCAGGCCTGATATTATGTTTGCCACATGTATATGTGCAAGATATCAAGCCAACCCCAAGATGTCACACCTAATCACTGTCAAAAGGATTCTCAGATACCTCAAAGGTGCTCCAAATCTAGGCCTTTGGTATCCAAAGAATTCAGACTTTAATCTATATGCTTATACAGATAGTGATTATGGTGGCTGCAACATGACTGCAAAGTCCACATCTGGGGGATGTCAATTCCTTGGTGGAAGGATAGTCTCTTGGCAATGCAAGAAGCAATCCTGTGTGTCTGCATCAACTGCTGAAGCTGAATACATTGCTGCTGCAAGCTGCTGTGCTCAAGTGCTTTGGATTCAGAATCAGATGCTAGACTATGGGTTCAAGTTCAAGGAGACTCCCATCCACATAGACAACAACAGTGCCATCTCCATTACAGAAAATCCTGTGCAGCACTCAAGGACCAAACACATCAACATCAGGTATCATCTGATTAGGGATAATTTTGAAAAAGGATTGATCAAACTAATCAAAGTTAACATAAATGAACAATATGCTGATCTGTTCACAAAGGCATTTGATGAACAGAGATTTAAATATCTTGTATCAGCTATTGGGATGATTAACTTTGAATAGATTTTCTTAATAACTTAATCAACTTTATTTCCTAAAATTGTGTGTCCTAAGTTGTCTATTAGATCACCTCATAAGCCCAGTTCTCTTTGGAAGAAAACTAACTTTTAACTGATATTCCTCAGATTTGTGAAAATTTACCTTCGGAAGAACTCAAATTGCCTTCGGAAGAAATTTATGTCTTTAAATCATTTAACAGCTTATCTAAGATTTACCTTCGGAAGAAATTCTTGGAGTATCTTCCGAAGCTTAAATTTGTATATAAGCACTTAAATGTATTCAAAGAACAAATATCTTCCGAAAGCAACTAAGTCTCGGAAGACTTGTTCACTTCTTCCAAAGCCAAATTTTCAAAATTCTTTGAAATATCTTCCGAAGCAAAACTTGCCTTCGGAAGCTTTGCTACAAAGCTTCCGAAGCCAAAATTTCCTTCGGAAGTTTTACAACTTCCAAGAAAACTAACTTTTTGGGCGCACTTTTTCAGAAGTAGGACCCACTTGCGGATTTCAAAGTTTATCTTTTTGTCATAACTTTGTCTCAAATCCACGACATATATCTTCCAAACGGTTCTATTTCGTCTCTCTACTCTCACTGATCCTTACCCTAAATTTACCCCCAAATTTCATCTTCTTCTTCCTTTCTTCACTGCAAAGCTTCCTCAAATGGCCAACATTGATCGTCGCAACGACCCTTATTTTTCCATTCACCTACACAGGCAACACAATCAGGTTTCCCTGTTACACTCTGAGAAGGATCCAAGCTTCTCAGATGTGTGTAGGTACCTTTCTTCGTCGCACTACTTCACCTCCCTTACAATTGATTCTCCTCTCTATGAGGATCAGTTGCTTCGATTCTAGAAGACCTGTCAAGAGGTGACCACGGACGGGGAGAAGGCACTGTCTGCTACAGTGCAGGGGAGGACAGTTTTCATCACTCCAGCCATCATAAACACCCATTTGCAGCTGGATGATGAAGCAGGTGAGCTGTCCTTTCCCAAATCTGCTGTCAACCACTCCTTTCAGCAGATGGCTATGAAGGTGACTTCTCAGTCAAAACCTTCAGGAAGGGGAAGGTCTCATCTCAATGGAAATACCTCCTCCATGTCGTCATTCACAGCCTTTCTAACAAGCATGGAGGATGGGATCAAGTTCCAGAAGACCTCTCCTTTATAGTCCATGGGATGGTACAAGGGGTCAAGTTCAGGTACTCTCAGTTTGTATATACTAATTTACTTGCAAACTTGGACTCCTTAGAGTATACATGTTCCCTAGGTATGTTCAACACATTCTCAACTGTGAGTTGGGACCACAGTTGAGGGGAACAGGTAATATTCTTAAAATAGGACAAATGAGGCCCGGCATCTTCAAAATCTTGAAGAAGCCAACTGTTGGCTTCTCTGGGGTAGAAACAGCCCTTGTCCCAAAAATGTTTGAGCTCATTGCTCAGGGTGAAAACCTAGCAGCACCAGCTAGTGTTGAACCAACACCCTCCACCTCTCAACCACCTCAAACACAGCCTACCATCACCATCACCTACAAAAGAAAATCCCAACGAACCCCTGCACTTGCTACTGAGCATGTGCAGGCCCCCATATCAGAACCCATACAGGAGGAAGTGGAATCTCGAGCTCCCACTTCCCCTGAGGAGCAGACCACTCCCATCTTTCAACCAATCAGTGCTGAGGTTCCTCATGCTCAGCCTGATGAGCTCACAACCCCACAAACAGCCTTAAGCCATCACTCTGAGTCTCAACACTCTAGTGATCAACCTTCTGGGGAAAGCTACCATCCCCAACCTCTTGATCTAAACCGCCCATTCCCAGCCTTGACTTCTATTCTGATGAAGATTTGGGCTTCAGTGAGTACCATGAGTCTCTCCTCTCTTCCCACACTCAAGGAGAGATGAGTACTCCTGCTTCCCCCATCTCTAGCCCACATCAGCAACCCCCTACTGAGGTGGATAGTCCTGAACTTATTCAGGAAATCCATATGGCAGAGGCTATCACTTTTGCAAGTGATAACATTACTAGGACCTCTACCATGGCAACCCAGCCTCTTGACACTTCTCTGGAAGTTGTCATTAGGCAGGGGAAATCCAGCAGCCAAGAAACCTATGCTGGTGGTGAGGAAGAAGACTTAGGTCCAATTCTCTCATCCCCAATGATTCTTCATCTGAAGATGAGGGGAGTCTGCAACAAAAGGTGCACAAACTGTCACATCTTTGCACCTATTTTGTTTCAAAGATAGCTCACCTGGAATCTCAGGTGACTATCTTACAGAAGAGGGTCAATGACCAGCAACTTGAGATCACCGATCTCAAGGGCAAGTTGGCTGAGAGACCCATGAGGACAACTCATCCAGGTCCACAAGAACCTGTGGATGTCATGGATCAATCTCCCAGCTCACCTATGCAAGAGGGTGATGCTACCAAAAAGGGGAGGAAATTCTGACAATCACAGAACCTGGGAGTTCTTCCCAGAGTATGGACATAGAGGAATCACCATCCTCTCTTGCAGTTGTTCATACTCAGCAACCTCCTCTAGACAGTGATCTGAACTTGCTCATCCAACAACTGTTTGAGGAGGGAATACCAAGAGCAATGTCTGCCCCTTCTGAGAACCCAATCTGGGGTTGGGGGTATGACAGCAATAGGAGAGCTCTTGTGATCTCTAGAGCTCAGGGTCAACTAGAAGTTCTCAACATTTCACACCTGAGTTTCTATGAGAGCATCAACTTGGTAGATCTGCCACTTGTCAACCAAGCAATAACAGACAAGCAGCAAATTGGCAGAAAGAATCCAAGACAGGGTGCTAGAGGAGTTTAAATTGAGATTAAAATTATATAGACAGAGGCTAGCAGGTGAGATCTTTGGTCAACTGGATGTTGAGGTACCTGGAGATTAGCTTCGAAGGGAAAACCTTGACTGAAGGCCCAGAGGTTGAACCTGTGAACCTTGAGACAGGATCTCCCTCTGCACCCATTACCCTCAGTGAAACACCAGCTGGTGATGGTGTTTCACAACCTCTCTCTGGCCAGAGCTTGACAGCTGAACCAAGCAATGAAGGCCAAAGCTCTCTCCAGCCTGAGTCACCAAAGCCTGTGGATGACAAAGGCAAAAGGAAAAGACTCCTGAGGAGATTGAGGAGGAGAAGAGAGAGAGGAAGAGGAAGCTGAGGGAGAGAGTTCAAGTGGTTCCCAGGGTTTATGGAAGCTGCAATCAGGGCTGCCCCCAGGCTAAACACTCAGGAAGATGAGTTAAGGGCAGCCAGGCTAAACTACCTGGGAACCAGAAACTATAATGTTGATGAACTCATCTCTCTCCCCTTAGATGAATTGAATGAACTGGCTGACACAGAGTTGTCAAAGGAGAGGAAGGAAGCAGAGGATGCAGCATTGCTCCTCAAGCACAAGGAAGAAATGAGGCTGAAAAGACTCTACAAGAACATTCCTGTCCTCTCCCCAGTTCAAGAAAGTCCTGAGCCAGAGACTGTGGCCACTGAACAACCTCAGGTAGCAACTAAGAAGAAAGACTAAAGATGATCAGCTACCTGAGTGCCACAAGTCTCTATCAGGCAGATGCACTTCTTCCCTTACCATCTGAGTACATATTGTTTGAATACAACAAGCAGATGGAAGAAAAAGCTAAAAGAGAAAAACAAGCTGAAAAGAAAAATTAAGGGAAGAAGCTGCAAAGTCAAGGGCCATCATCCACAAAAGCCAAAAGAAGTCTGCTGACAGACAAAGGATGATGAGCTTCTTGAAGCTGTATGGATTCTCCAGAAGAGGCTTGGCCCTTATGTCTCTATCCATAATGGATGAGCATATCAGGGTAATCAAGCAGAAGATAAAGAAGGGAGAGCTGGTGGACTTGCATTCTCCACCAAGTCCAGCTCAACCTGAAGTTGAGGTGAAGGTTGAACCCACTGAGACAACACAACCTGAACCTGGAGCTGCATCTCAGCCAACTTCATCTTCTGATCCATAGTAGGGTCCTCCTCTCTCTCCTTCTGAACCTGTGAGAGAGGAGATCCCAACTGAAGGGGACTCAACTGAACAACCTGGTACTCAAGACCAGTCCCCTCAGTTAAAATCATCAGGGAGAAGAAAAGGATGGCCAGAAGATCAACCTCAAAGAGAAAAAGAAGAAAGGCATCCACCTCCCAACCTCAGGATGAGTCAGAGCATCCTGAGGGAGTGCATGAAGAGGTCTCTCAACAAACTCCAATCATAGTAGAGCCTCTTGCTGTTGGAAGACAAATTATGTCATGGTCTTATGATGAAGATCAAGACAGATGGTATGTCATAAGAGATCAGGAAGGCATGCATGTCTATTCTCAGAAGACATGCTCAATCTTCCTCTGCATGATCTCTTTGACATGAGAAGGTTCTATGTTAGTTGAAGGATCCAGACCTAATGATGAAGAAAGGTATGCTGAGGATCCTAATATGGACTATCAAAATCTGAAGAACTTCTCTGTTTTGGTAGCATCAGCCTAGGGGAGTTTGTAAGATCATCTGAAGATTATGAGGCTGATGCAACCAACAAGCCAGAACAACCAAGTCTTCCATGCATGCACTAAGGAACAAAATAACTAGCTTTGGAAGTCTTACACTCTCAAATGTGTCTAAGTGTAAGATCTTCCGAAGCTAACAGTTCAGAAGGAGTTACTTCGGAAGTTTCACACTCAAACAGAAAAATATTCTAAGTGTGAAATCTTCAGAAGCCAAAGACCAGCATCTTCCGAAGCCAAAGATGAAATCTTCCGAAGCTTCAGAGACAAAGTCTTCCAAAGCTGTGAAGACTGATTTCTTCAGAGGACAGAGAAAATATGCTTTCTCTGAATCAACTTTTGATAAAGCTGACACACTCTCCGCTGCCTGCTCTGGTGGTTCACCTACTTTACACAAGTTGGTGAAACTTCCATGCTTTATCAAAAAGTAGGAATGGTCTTTGTCTGTAACTTATCTTACTTGTTTCTGTAGACTTTTTGTATTAGGAAAAGTCAGTGAGCTATGGCATGTCATAGTCACTAGTCAAAAGGCAATCTGTCTTTTAACTGTAGATTGATCTTGTTGTCTAGATTAGTCAAATCCTAACTGTCTTTACATGTAAGTGACGGTTGTAGGTTGTAGTATAAAAGTGTCTCAGGTCCTTGTAATTTTATGATGCTTTGTAACACTTGTAAAAGAACTTGAGATCAATATACAACATCCTTGAAAATCAATCTTGTGTTGTTCTTAGTTCTGTCTCTTTAATTTACTTGTGTTCTTAGTATCATCTGTCTCTAGTTACCAGTTTCCTATTTGAATTGTTAAGTAATCTAAGATCTCTCCTCAGTGTGAAACTAAGTGTTAAGTACCCTTACCCGGTCCTGCACCTCTTATGGGGTTAAACCAATTGCATTATTCTCTTTTCATTTTCATAGATGTTTATCTTTGAAACCGATATATATACTATGTTTTCATCATATAATAAATTAAATTCGAGCAGGTGATTCGATGCTAGTATATGTGATGTTGTTTGTGTTTAGGAATGCATCTAGTAACTAATTTGTTACTCTTATAAATATAATATTTATGATGCATTTTATGTTATTTCTTGTATTATTAGGCTTTTCGTATATTTATATCCCCCTAAGACTGGAAATACTATTAAATTTCACTAACAGATAAAATACTGAGGTGTTGTAAATATTTCTTCAATCTATCTTCTAACTGAAAGTCAAAACCAATAAAAATATCCAGTTTCATTTATGATTTTATATTGATACATTATGGTGGCGATACATATAGATCGCAAACCAAAAACTTTTATATGGGACACGTCTGATTATCTTCTGGAGATTAGTTATAGTGGGGATTATTAATTATTAGCAGTTGGAATTTATTTGATTAGTATAACCGCATAAAGATTGGTTTGCCCTCATGTAGGAGATGATAATGTGCATCATATCAAGAGTAGGTTTCAACAGATATATATCATCTCGATTAATCTGTATCTTACTATGCTTCGCATTGTGGCCAACAATGGTCCTTATAATTACTTGGCTAAATAAAAACATTAAAACACATGTCAAAGAACATTGTTTCATATTATCAAGCAAATGCCACATATGGATAACAGAAAAAACTCGCATGTGATCGTATAGAGATTGATATGTCATCATAAATCCCTTAGAGTTTTTCCATAAATAGAAGGGAATTCTTTGTGTTAGTTTTATGGAATGCCTATAATTAGTTTATTTGCCTTGAAAATATGCTACACATGATAAGGCTTATAGTGGCAAGAATTTTAAATTATTTCAGTGGGTGCTCGTCGCCACTTTTGATTATTAGTATTTACCTTAATATAATGCTACCTGGATGAACTACATGGTCACTTCGATTAGTGACTTTTAGTTACTATATTAGCTTTTCTAAGATTTATGTTTGTATTATATATTCAAGTTAGTAAATCTTTTTGTTTCTCTGAAATGGTCTTCTGGCCATAAATGTTAAATGTAATTTAAAAATATAGTAGCGTTTTCGGTTGTCATTTTAACATGATAATCTTCAAGCCGATGCATTTTGAAAATTATAAGTTTCTTTGGGACTTACTAGAAAAAAATACATGATTTTAGCACTAGTAGTAGCGTTTTAGGTTGTCATTTTAACATATTCCTGGTACCTTTATAACATTAAGAAGTTATGAATGTGACAAGTTACAAATTCTTTTATAACATGTCAAAAACAATGATATTCTTTTATCATAATTTTAATTAAGGAGGTGATGCAAGAATAGTAGAGCTACACTCGCAAACCATCCAAAAATTTTAAAGTCAACTAAAGGAACTACATAGCGAACTTTAGGAAGAGGGAGAAGGACTAATTAACCTCTAGTGATCAAATTATTTTCGAACATCATTTACAAGTTGGAGGATATATTTCTCCTTTTAGGTCTTTTTGGAGTTATAGCTTTCGCTTAAGGCAAAGTCTGAAGGATTTTAAGATCTAAAGTTGATGGGAGGTAGTTATGCTCAAAGATGTCGAGCTCGACGATCTGAATATATTTACAAGTATTTGGAACTCATGTAAAACTTAATATATATTTATTTGAAACTCATGTACTAGCTATGTATTTTAACATTCTGAATGTTTTGCATTGTATTTGCAAACATATATATAATGAGATGAATTTAGGGTAGTAGTATATTTAAATTCATCATAATTCAAGTTTACTTATGTATATGGTTTAATTTGGTTTAAAAAGATGAAAACTAAATAATCTATACTAATAAAGCAAAATAAAATTTTACTATTTGTTATATTCTCTTACTCTTCTTGTCATATGTTATATTTTCAAACACTCATCGACACATGTTATTAATGTAAAAGATTAATCATTTAATAATTATAAATTGCTAAAGATATTCTTTTTCACTTATAAAATCCTTTGTATTTAAAAAATATAATTTGAAAAAATAAATATGATTTTTATAATATAGAGAAGTTTTTTTTATTAAATGACGTTTGAAAAACAAAATAAAAAAATGGGAATATTTAAAGCATTTTTGAAACATAAGTTTTTCAAAGACGAAAGTTTAAAAAATTGTTATTACTTTATTACTTAAGGTAGTTGATTATATGTAATTTAAATCATATCTTATCAAAAAATTTATTTTATAATTTCTAAATATTAATTACCAACTTTTAAGTTAATATTTTAATTCAAACCGTGTAAAACACATGTTTTTAAACTAGTGTATCTACGATTGGGTTTTCTTTTTTACTCTCTACAACCATATATGAATTGTGAATAGAAGAAGCTTTGTGATCCTTTAAATAGAGAATCAAGAATTTGGAGTAGGGTTTGGAGATTTTAATCATAAAGTGATCAACATCAAGATTATGGTTTTTTCTCCCTGGATCGATGGTCGGTTATACAAACTACAATTGATTATTCGAGGTTATTGTTTCTTTTCATCTTGCCTATGATTTTTGATATACAATTTGCTAGTTTTAGCATTTTGCTTAATTGCTAAAGGCAATGTTATAATTTATATGGGTGTTTGTTTTATGATATATTGTTTATACATTTGTAGCCATCAGGAGTGAGCAAGCTTAAGGAAATAAGCACTAGTAAATCTCCACAATGAAAACCAAAAGTTATCTCAACTTCTTCACGAATTCATGATTTACCAATTATTTTTTATTTTTATCTGATTTTTATTTCACTTGTTTGATAAGTTAGATAAACAAAACTAATATTTACATATTTATGATTGTACGGGTCAAAATTACCACTTAAATTAGCTATAGCAATATCACATAGGCTAAAATATTTTTCTAGTTGAACACATTAGCTAAAACAACTTACCACATAGGCTAATTTTATTAAATTCAAACATGTTTGGATTAAAAACAAATTTAAAAAAATTAAACAAACGGAACCCAATATAGAATCTCGCTTTATGCCTCAAAAGATTTAGACGACCCTGTTTAAAAGTAAAACAATTTAGAACAAAAAAGAAGTCGACATAAAGAGAGTGATAAGGAGAAAAAAAACTCAGTCGACATGAAGATATACGAATTGTAAAGGACAACGTGAATACTTCATTGATCTCAAACTATTTAAATACAAATATACAACAACTAAAGAGGAGAAATAGTATGTGCAAGACCGTGTGAAGGGTAGTCAATACAATCAGTCCCACAGCGAGGAGAGTTTTAGAACACTTAACAGATCAAATGAGGAACCGGGTTTGAGCAAGATGATACTAAGAACACAAGTAAGTAATGAGACAGAACTAAGAAGAAGAACAAAGAAGTATGGTTTTCAAGGATGCTGTAATTGCTCTCAAGTTCTATTACAAGTGTTACAAAGCATAAAAGAATTACAAGGACCTGAGATACTTTATACTACATCCTACAACCGTCAATACATAAAAAGACAGTTGGAAACACTAATCTAGACAACAAGATCAATGTAGAGTCAAAAGGCAGATTACCTTTTGACTAGTGACTATGACATGTCATAGCTCACATCCTTTTCTAATATAAAAAGGTTAACAGGTACAATAGTAGGAAGTTACAGAAAAAGACCTTAATCTACAGTTTACAAAAGCATGGACTTTTCACCAACTTGTATAAGTTGGTGAGTCTTTATAGTTGCAACGGATGGTGTGTCAGCTTTATGTAAAAGTAGATCAGAGAAAGCATGTCTTCTCTGTCTTTAGAAAAAATAAGTCTTCACAGCAAATTGGCTTCGGAACACCTTGTTTCTAAAGCTTCGGAAGACTTCATCTTTGGCTTCAGAAGATTTGGACTTTGGCTTCGAAAGATTTTACACTTAGAGTATTTTTTCTGTGGAGAGTGTAAAACTTCCGAAGCAACTTCTACCTTGTACATTCAGTGCATGCATGCAGGAAGACCCTTGGTTATTTTGGCTTCTTTGGTTGCATTAGCCTTATAATCTTCTAATATTACCTTACAAACTCCCCCTAGCTGATGCTACCAAAACAGAGAAGTTCTTTAGATGTTGACAGTCCTCATTAGGATCAAGACCATGCCTTTCTTCATTATCTGGTCAGGATCCCTCAGAATCTCATAGTATCTTCTCATGTCATAGAGATCATGTAGAGGAAGATCAAGCATGTCTTGCCAGAAGTAGACATCTTGACCTCCTTGATCTCTAATGACATACCATCTGTCGGATTATCAGCAAAAGTCCAGGACAAGATGGGTCTTCTAGTTGCAAGAGGCTTTACTTGAATTGGAGTTGGTTGAGTAGCCTCTTCATTCACTACCTCAGGATGCTCTGACTCATCCTGAGGTGTAGAGGTGGATGCCTTGGTCTTCTTCTTCTTGGAAACACTTTTCGGGCCATCCTTTTCCTCCTCTTTGAAGTCTTTAACTAAGAGGACTGGTCTTCAGCACCAGATTGTTCATTGTGTCTCTCTTAGTTGGGTTCTCTTCTCTCACAAGTTCAGAAGGAGAGAGAAGAGGACCCTGCTATGGATCAGAAGATGAAGTTGGCTGAGGTGCAGCTCTAGGTTCAGGTTGTGTTGTCTCAGGGGGTTCAACCTTTACCTCAACTTCAGGTTGAGCTAGACTTAGTGGAGAATGCAAGTCAACAAGCTCTCCCTTCTTAATCTTCTGCTTGATCACTTTGATATGCTCATCCATAGTGGATAGAGACATAGGACCAAGCCTCCTTCCGGAGAATCCATACAGCTTCAAAAAGCTCATCATCCTTTGTTTGTCATCAGACTTCTTTTGGCTTTTGTGGATGATGGCTCTTGACTTTGCAGCTTCTTCCTTTAGTTTTCTCTTAGCAGCTTTTCTTTCTTTGATAGTTTGTTCCTCCAACTGCTTGATATATTCAAATTCAATATACTAAAATGATAAGGGAAGAAGTGCAGATAACTGATAGAGTCCTGTGGCACTTAGGTAGTTGATCATGTTCAGTCTTTCAGCTTCCTTGTCTACCTAAGTTTGTGCAGTTGCCACAGCCTCTTTCTCAGGACTTTCTTGAACTGGGGAGAGGATAGGAGCATGTTTGTAGAGCCTTTTCAGTCTCCTTTCTTCCTTGATCTTGAGGAGCAATGCTGCATCCTCTTTCTCCTTCCTCTCCTTTGACAATTCATTATCAGCCAGTTCATTCAATTCATCTAAGGGGAGAGATATGAGTTCATCAATGTTATAGTTCCTGGTCCCCAGATACTTTAGTCTGGCTGCCCTCAACCCATCATTTTGAGTGTTTGGCCTGCGAGTAGCCCGATAACAGCTTCCATGAAGCCTAGAGACCCTCTTGAACTCTCTCCCTTAGCTTCCTCTTCCTCTCTCTCTTCTCCTCCTCGATATCCTCAGAGGTCATCTTCCTCTTCCCTTTGTCATGCACAGGGCTTGGTGACTAGAGTGGAGAGAGTTTTGGCCTTCATTGCTTGGTTCAGCAGTCAAGCTCTGGACAGAGAGAGGTTATGAAGCACCTTCACCAGCTGGTGCCTCACTGAGGGTACTGGGTGCTGAAGAAGATCCTGTCTCAAGGTTTACAGGTTCAACTTTGGGCCTTCAGTCAAGGCTTCCCCTTCAAAGCTAATATTAGGGTCCACCTCAACATCCAGTTGACCAAAAATCTCAAATGCTAGCCTTTGTTTATATAATCTTGATCTCAGCTTGAACACTTCTTGCACCCTTTCTTGAATCCTATCTGCTAATCTTGCAGCTTGTCTGGTTTGACTTGGATTGACAAGTGGAAGATCAACCAGATGGATGCACTCATAGAAACTCAGGTTTGAAAAGTTGAAGATTTTCTGTTGACCCTGAGCTCTAGAGATGACAAGAGCTCTTCTTTCTGTGTCATACCTCCATCCCATGAATGGGTTCTCAGAGTGATGAGATGGGGTAGGTATGGCTTTGGGTATACCCACCTCAAACAGGCTATGTATGAGTGAGTCCACATCAATGTGGACTTGGGCAAGTAATTCCATATTCATGTAGACTTGAGGAGATTGCTGAGTATGGACTACTGCAAGTGAGGGTGGTGAATCCTCAAAGTCCATACTCTGAGAAGAACTCCCAGGTTCTGTGACTGTTCGAACTTTCTCCCCCTTTTTGGTAGCATCGCTTTCTTGCATAAGTGAGCTAGGGGTTAAGTCTATCATATTCACAGGTTCTTGTGGACCTGGTTGAGTTCTCCTGAGTGATCTCTCAGCTAACTTGCCCTTGAGATCGGTGATCTCAACTTGCTGGTCATTGACCCTCCTTTGTAAGATAGTCACCTGAGATTCCAGGTGACTAATCTTAGAGACTAAATAGGTGCAAGTTTTAGTAAGTTTGTGCACCTTTAGTTTCAGACTCCCCTCATCTTCATCAGAAGAATCATGGGGGGATGAGAGAATAGGACCAAGGTCTTCTTCCTCATCACCAGCACTGTGTTCTTGGCTACTGGATTTCCCCTTCATCATGACAACTTCAAGAGAAGTGTCAAGAGGCTGGGTTGTCATGGTTGAGGTCTGAATGATGTACTCACTTGCTAAAGTGAGAGCCTCTTCCATATGGATCTCCTGAACAGGTTCAGGAAGATCCACCTCAGTAGTGGGTGGATGATGTGGGCTAGATATGGGTGAGATAGGAGTATCCATCTCTCTTTGAGTAGGGGTGGAGAAGAGAGACTCATGGTACTCACTGAAGCCCATGTCTTCATTATCATAGAATTCAAGGCTGGGAATTGGTTGGTTTAGATCAAGCGGCTAGGGATGGTAACTGTCCCCTGAAGGTTGTTCACTAGAGTGTTGAGACTCTGAGTGAAGGCTTAAGGCTGTGGGGGTTGTGAGCTCATCAGGCTGAGCTTGAGGAACCTTAGCAGTGATCATTTGAGAGATGGGAGTGATTTGCTCCTTAGGGGAGGTGGGAGCTTGAGTTTCTACTTCCTCCTGCATGGGTGAGGATATAGGGGCTTGCATAAATTTAGTAGCATGTGTAGGGGTTCGTTTGGTTTTTCTCTGGTAGGTGATGGTTATTGTAGGCTGTATTTGTGGTTGGGAAGTAGAAGGTGTGGGTTCAACACTAGCTGGTGCTACTAGGTTGTCACCTTGAGCAATGAGCTATAACGTTATTAGGACTAGGGCTGTTTCTACCCCTGAGAAGCCAACAGTTGGCTTCCTCATGGTTTTGAAGATACCAGGCTTCATCTGTCCTAATTTTAGAATATTACCTGTTCCCATCAACTGTGTGCCCAGTTCACAGTTAAGAATGTGCTAGACAGATCTAGGAAACATGTAGTACTCTAAGGAGTCTAAGTTTGCAAGTAAATTGGTATAAACAAATTATGAATACCTAAACTTGACCCCCTGAACCATCCCATGGACTATAAAGGAAAGGTCTTCCGGAATCTGGTCCCAACCTCCATGCTTATTGGATAAGCTGTGTATGACAACATGGAGGAGGTACTTCCACTGAGAGGAGACCTTCCCTTTTCTAAAGGTCCTAACTGAGAAGTCACCTTCATAGCTCATCTGCTCAAAAGAGTGGTTAACAACAGCTTTAGGAAAGGACAAATCACCTTCTACATCATCCAGCTGAAGATGAGTGTTTATGGAGGCCGGAGTGATGAAGATTGTCCTCCCCTGCACTGTGGCAGACAGTGCCTTCTCCCCATCCATGGTGACCTCTTGCCAGGTCCTCCAGAATTCCAATAACTGATCCCCTTACAGAGGAGGATCAATGGTGAGGGAGGTGAAGTAGTTTGTCAAAGAAAGGTAACGGCAAACCTTTGAGAAACCGGGATCTTTCTCAGAGTCTGTTGCCTGTGAAGATGCATGGAAAAATCAGGTTGGTTTCTATGGTTAGGGTTGGCCATTTGAGGTAGCTTTACGTTGAAGGAAGATAAGAATGAAGGCGGTTGGTAAGAGAAAAATGCAGATGAAGAGGATGGTGAGAAGAGGGGAACCGTTGTGAGAATATATATGAAATGGATTTGAGACAAAGTTAAAGCAAAAGAATAAACTTTGAAATCCGAATATCGGTCCCACCTCTGAAAAAGTGCCCAAAAGGTAGTTTTCTTGGAAGTTGAAAATCTTCCGAAGGTAACTTTGCTTCGGAAGTTTTAAGAAAAAGCTTCCGAAGCCAATTTGGCTTCGGAAGATATTCTTAAGAGTTGTGAAAATTTGGCTTCAGAAGAAAAATACTTAGAGAATTTTTCTTCCGACACATATTTGGTTTCTGAAGATATTAAGACTTGGGAGTTTTATTCTAAAGAGAATAAATCTTCCGAGACTTAATTGCTTTCGGAAGAAAATTGTCCTTCAAATACATGTAAGTACTTGGAAGCATTTTTAAGCTTTGAAAGATATTCTCGGAATTTTTTCCGAAGGTAAATTTCTTATAAGTAGTTATTTGATTTGAAGACATAAATTTATTCCGAAGGCAACTTGAAATCTTCCGAAAGAAAATATGTTTGAAAAATTTTCAAAAATCTAAGGAATATCATTTTAAAAAATTTTCTTCCCAAGTAAACTTGGGCTTATGAAGGTGATAAAATATTCAACTTAGGACACACAGGTTTTAGAAATAAAGTTGATTTAAGTTTTAAGAAAATCTACTCAAAGTTAATCATCCCAATAGCTGATACAAGATATTTGAATCTCTGTTCATCAAAAGCTTTAGTGAACAGATCAGTATATGTTCATTTATGTTAACTTTGACTAGTTTGTTTAATCCCTTTTCAAAGTTATCTCTAATCAAATGATACCTGATGTTGATATGTTAGGTCCTTGGGTGCTGCATAGGATTCTTTGTAATAGATATAGCACTGTTGTTGTCTATGTGGATGGGAGTCTCTTTGAAGTTGAATCCATAGTCTAGCATTTGATTCTGAATCCAAAGCACTTAAGCACAGTAGCTTGCAGCAGCAGTGTATTCAGCTTCAGCAGTTGATGCAGACACACATGATTGTTTCTTGCATTGCCATGAGACATCCTTCCACCAAGGAATTGACATCCCCTAGATGTAGACTTTGCAAAATGTTGCAACCACTATAGTCACTATCTGTATAGGCATACAGATTGAAGTCAGAACTCTTGAATATAAAGGCCAAGCTTAGGAGCACCTTTGAGATATCTAAGAATCCTTTTGACAGCAACCAGGTGTGACATCTTGGGGTTGGCTTGATATCTTGCACAGATGCATGTGGCAAACATGATATCAGGCCTACTGGCTGTGAGTTACATAAGAGACCCAATCATAGCCCTGTAAAGATGTTCATCCACATACTCTCCCTCAAGATCAGTTCCAAGGGAGTGGTTTCTGGCTATGGGTGTCTTAGCAACCTTATAATCAGTCATGTTGAATCTTGTAAGTATGTCTTGTACATACTTTGACTGACTTATGAAGATGCCATTGTCAACTTGATTCACTTGAATTCCCAGAAAGAAATTGAGTTCCCCCATGGCACTTATTTCAAATCTATTCTTCATCAGCCTCTCAAAGTCTTTGCAGAGCTTTGGATTAGTTGACCCGAAGATAATGTCATCCACATATACTGGAACCAGCATTAAGTCATTCCCTATACCTTTGATGAAGAGAGTTCCATCTATAGTACCCCTCTTGTAACCATGTTAACAGAGATACTAAGATAGTGTCTCATACCACTTTCTTGGAGCTTGGTGCAGCCCATAAAGAGCTTTATCAAGCTTGCAGACATAATCAGGATGATCTGAGTCTGTAAAGCCAGGTGGTTGTTTGACATACACCTCTTCATCAATCACCCCATATAGAAAAGCACACTTGACATCAAGTTGGTAGACCTTGAAATCCTTGGATGCAGCAAAAGCCAGGAATATTCTTACAGCTTCAAGTCTTGCCACAGGAGTGAAAACATCTGTGTAATCAATTCCCTCTTCTTGTGTGTATCCTTGAACAACTAGTCTGGCCTTGTTCTTGATGACAAGTCCTCAATCATTCTTGTTTTTAAAAATCCACTTGGTTCCTATGGTAGTCTTCCCTTGAGGAAGAGGACATAGGTTCCAACCTTTTATCTTTTGAATTGAAGCAGCTCCTCTTGCATTGCTTCAACATAACTTCCATCCTTCAAAGCCTCATCAACTTTCTTTGGCTCTATCTGGGAAAAGAAGCAAGAGTATAAACAAACATTTTTGTCATGTGTTTGTCCTCTTATTCTCACCCCTGTATCAATATTTCCAATGATGTTTGTGGTGGGGTGTGACTTGTGGATCCTGAGTTGAGGGATAATAGTAAGTTGATTAGAAAGATCTAAATTAGAGAAATTCAGATCAGGCAGTGAAGTATCACTCACCATATCAGCACACTTATCAAGTGAGATTTGATCCAATGAGTGTGTGACATCATTTATATTGTCTTCTATGGAGTGGTTATCAGCATCAAGAAATTCTTGATCACTATCACCACCTCCATTTCCTCCTACATTTGAAGCTTTTTCACCTGAGTTTTGAACCTCTGAGCTAGAATTTGAAGGCATCTCAAATGTATCAGCTGAATTTGTCATGTTTGTGATGATAGGATCTTCACTTGTAGGGTTAGTTACCACTAGAGCTGAAGTAGTATTCTTGTTGGTCTTCTCAGCTCAAATCTTGGGTCAGGATCTCCTTTTGATAAGTTACCTGCAGATCCTGAAACATTCTCACAAGACTTGTTAAAACAGTTGGTAACTAAATCACGATCAAATAGCCAATCCAGACCAGAACCTTTCATACTGGGAGTGTGCTCATTGAAGGTCACATTGGCTGACTCCTCAACTACTCTAGTTCTGAGATTGTATACTCTTTAAGCCTTAGCTTAGGAAGAGTATCCAATAAAGTGTCCATCATCTGATTTCTCAGCAAACTTGGCTACCTGATCTTGTGTATTCAAGATGGTGCAGGAACATCCAAATGACCTGAGGAAACCAATGAATGGTCTCCTTTTGAGCCATAGCTAATAAGGAGTCTTACCATGAGTCTTAACTATTAAAACTCCATTTTGCACATAGCAGGCTGTGTTAACTACCTCTGCCCAGAAGGTGATGGGCAGTTTAAAGTCAGACAACATGGTTCTTGCAGCCTTAATAAGTGTTCTGTTTCTCCTCTTAGCAACACCATTTTGCTGAGGAGTCCTGGGAGCACTATATTGTCTTGTAATATCCTTTACATCACAAAATGAATCAAGGATTTGGTTCTTAAATTATGTTCCTTGATCACATCTTATGGTCTTGACCTTGTGATCATATTGATTTTCAATTTTCAGAATGAAGTTCTTTAAGATCTCAGGAGTCTCATCCTTAGTTATAAGGAAAAAGACCCAAGTGAATTTTGTGAAATCATCTATGATCCAAACAATATGAGGTTCTTCCTAAACTCATTCCACTGGTAGAGCCAAAGAGATCCATATGTAATAAGTGTAGGGGAGTAGTGATGAAGTTCCTTTCCTTTGGCTTGTGAGACATTTTGTGTTGCTTCCCTTTCAGGCATGCAACACAGTGGTCATTACTTGTTAACTCTTTCTTTGGCATTCCAGTTACCAAATCATTCTTAATTAATTTATTCATGTTTTTAAAGTTTACATGGCATATTCTTTTATGCCAGAGGAAAGACTCATTACTATTTGCTTTAGATAGAAAGCAAGAAATTTCTCCTGAGGGAGATGTTTCCTGCAAGTCCATCTTGTACTTGTTCCCTTTCTTGGGGGCTCTGAGTAGGATATGCTCTTGAGGAATGATCACCCCGGGCTTGAGAACAATGCACTCATGCTTAGTAAAGAGCATGTTGTGTCTCTGATCACAAAATTAGGATACACTCAGTAGATTGTACCCAAGCTCCTTAATAAAATTTACCTTTTCAATGGTGAGCTTACCATTTGTGACCATGCCCCTTCCTGTAATGTAACCTCCAGCATCTCCTCTAAATGCAATTGGTCCTCCATCAATTTTCTCAAAATTTTAAAGCAGAGAACCATTGCCAGTCAAGTGCCTAGAGCAGCCACTATCAATGATCCATACATTTCTCTTGGTTTTTAGCTGTTCCTGCACAAAAAGAAGTGGTTAGTTACATTTGGAAACCCAAGCCTTATTGGTCTTGGGATTTTCAAAGTGATCTGAAGATAATGTAATAGTAACTGATCCTATGTTCAAGCTTTGAGGATCATTAGTTGTTGTTGATAAAGAACTTTCAGTCACTAGGTCTTTCTTCATCTTCCACGCCATCTTTGGAAGATTGGACTTGACCTTCAACACCTCGAAAGTTTTAACAACTTCTGAAGTTTTAGAGACTGGACCTTCGGAAGATCTTGCTTTCACTACAGCAGGCTTTAGTACTTTGGAAGCATTCCTTTCTTCTGAGACCAAATTTTCTTCCGAAGGCAAGTTTTCACTTGTCTTCTTTTTCACCATGGAGCTTCTGAAGGAAAGAGATTTTCCTTCTGAAGCTAGCTTTTCCTTCTTCTTCTCTGAACTTTTCTCTTTGATCATATGGATAGTACTTTTAGGATTGTAGATGCAATCCTTAGCCAGATGAGAAGTACTACCACACATGACGCAGTCCATTTGCTTCCTTCTGAGAGTCTTCTTTTGAAAGGAAGACTGAACTTGATCACTTTCCACCTCCATCTTCATCTTTACAGATGATGCAGCAAGCTTCTTAGGGAGAGGTTTGCTCTTGGAGCTGGATGATTCAGGCTGTGTAGCAGTGGTACACAGCTGATCAGCCTTCTTCTCTTTGCTGGAATGATTTGGACCTGAACTAGAACTCCTGGTACTAGAGTTCATAATTGAGTCTTCAACCTTCACCATTTCAAATCCTGCAGAGATAAACACTTGTTTCTGCTTAGAGTTGAAAGTGGCCTTGATTTCTTGAGCCTTCTTTGACTTTATCTTGGCTTTCCTAATCAAGTTCTTCATTTGAGACCTGGTCATCCCAGCTTCTTCTCTCTTCTCAGGAGAATAGTGACCCTTCTTAGGATGGTCTTTTTCACACTTCTCAAACACATCCTTTATTATATCCTCCTTATCCTCTTCAACAATGGGGTCTATGAAGGGAAGCTCATCTTCACAAGTTCCACACCTTGGAGATCTTTCAGATAAAAGAGTGTGTGGAGGAGCTATCTCAGTAGATCCTAATCCCTGCTTATTCTGATAACAAACTTGTGCATGCAGGGATGAGGATATCATAATCATGAAGGTCTCTTCTTCAAGAATAAGTTTTTCTATCATGGCTTTGCTGATCACAAGCTCAGCCTGCATTCAGTTAACTTAGTGATGAGATCTTTTATCTGAGTCATGTAGTTGGTGTGTTCATGCTTTAGAGTTGAAATGGTTTTCTCTAAATCTTCTATTTTAAGTTTGTAATCATTTTCAGCTCTTTTGAAATCAGTTTTTAAGATGTTTAAGGACTCAAGATCAGATCTCATCTCTAATTTATAGGACCTATATTTATTGACTTTAGTAATACATTTAGGTGTACAGAGATGTTCCAATACCTTGGCTTCGTCATGATACGCCATAAGTGCTTGGTTTGGAGATGCATCATCCACCCAAAAGCTCTAGTCAAAGCCTCCTTCTTCAACAACAACTGCAGCTTGCTGCTTGGGTTTCTTATTCTAGTGAGCTCCTTCAGTGTAGTTTGGCCTGGTTTGTGCTTGGCCACCATTTGTCTTTGGTGCCTTGCACTCTCTGGCAAAGTGTCCTATTTGGCTTACAATTGTAACACTTCATCTTGCTTTTGTCCAGCCCAACTTTCCACTAGATATATTGCTAGGAAACTTCCTCCCAGTCCTCTTGTAGAACTTCTTGGCCCTGTGAATAAGAAGAGCCATCTGCTGGACTATTTCCATATACTCCAGATCATCTGGATGGATACAGTCCAGGTCTTCAAGAGTGAAGAGAACGTTGCCTATGCTTTCATCAGAAGACACAAAGGCTTATGAAGAGCTTGTATCTTGGAATAGGCTTCCATGGATGTAGCTCTCTCTTGGTGTCTCCGGGAAGGTCATGAAAGGACCCTTCTGTGAGTTGTCAGGGTAGCAGATAAGATGATGTTATGGTTCTCTGCAATCCCTTTCAACCACTTAAAGGGCTAAATTCTGTTGGATGCTGGAGCTACCAGATGAATTTTGCATGTTCATCTCTATCTGGTAGCCACTGAGTATACCATACAACTCAGTGAGAGTGAGGGTCTTGAAGTTTTCAGTCTTCTTAATAACCACACAATAGTGTGTCCATTGTCTGGCATGAACTTCCTCACAATATCCCTGTTCTCAAGAGTTACTCCAATATCCACTAGAGTATCCACAATGTCAACATATCTGAAGTACTGTTGAGTCATGGTTTCACCTGTCTTGAAGGTGAAGTTCTCACACTGCTACTTCAAGAGGTCTTTCATATTCTCTTTAGCTTCATTTGACCCCTCATACATCAGCTTCAGTGCATCCCACAGTTGCTTGGCAGTCTTGCACTTCTTGAAGCCTCTGTAGATAGTGTTTGGAAGAGCAGTTTGGAGGGCCGTCATGGCCTTCTGATCAATGTCTATCTTCTTCCAGTCTTCATTAGAATAATCAGCCACTTCCTTTGGTATCATACCACCACTAGCAACACTGAAGGGGTGGATGGTACATGAGGTCCAAAGACAACTGATCCCCACATCCTGGAGTCTTGAGACTTGATGAAGCCTTCTATTCTTTGGCGCCAAGTGTCAAAGTCTTCAGGAGTGATCAATGGAAATTTAGTTATAGTACCAGTTTCCATATCAGCCTTGGTGATAGCTGCCATTTGAGATGTTAAGTATTTTGTGAGATTGAAAGGATTAAAGATGGTGAAATCTTACAATCAAGAGCCTAAAATGCTCTGATACCAATTGCAGGACCATGTGAAGGGTGGTCGATACAATCAGTCTCTTAATGAGGAGAGTTTTAGAACACTTAACAGATCAAATGGGGAACCGGGTTTGAGCAAGATGATACTAAGAACACAAGTAAGTAATGAGACAGAACTAAGAACAAGAACAAAGAAGTATGGTTTTCAAGGATGCTGTATATTGCTCTCAAGTTCTATTACAAGTGTTACAAAGCATAAAAGAATTACAAGGATCTGAGATACTTTATACTACATGCTACAACCGTTAATACTTAAAAAGATAGTTGGAAACACTAATCTAGACAACAAGATCAATGTAGAGTCAAAAGGCAGATTGCCTTTTGACTAGTGACTATGACATGCCATAGCTCACATCATTTTCTAATATAAAAAGGTTAACAGGTACAATAGTAGGAAGTTACAAACAAAGACCTTAATCTACAGTTTACAAAAGCATGGACTTTTCACCAACTTGTATAAGTTGGTGAGTCTTCAAAGTTGCAACGGATGGTGTGTCAGCTTTATGTAAAAGTAGATAAGAGAAAGCTTGTCTTCTCTATCTTCGGAAGAAATCAGTCTTCATAGGAAATTGGCTTTGGAAGACTTTGTCTCTGAAGCTTTAGAAGACTTCATCTTTGGCTTTGGAAGATTTGGACTTTGGCTTCGGAAGATTTTACACTTAGAGTATTTTTTCTGTGGAGAGTGTAAAACTTCCGAAGCAACTTCTACCTTGTACGTTCAGTGCATGCATGCAGGAAGACCCTTGGTTGTTTTGGCTACTTTGGTTTCATCAGCCTTATAATCTTCTAATATTACCTTACACTATGATAGTTATAAAATATTGACTAAACTTAAACTACCAAACATTCTAGATAACTATACATAATTATTTAGTGCTATTACGCCCCCGCAAGATGGAGGATCTATTGGATACGCCAATCTTGGAATGAAGACGTAGAAAGAAGGATCTCAGAAGCGGTTTTGTCAGAACATCAGCCAGTTGATCTTTTAGCTAACATGTAAAACTTTTAAGAGGCCGGTATTGACTTGTTCTATAACAAAGTGATAGTCTAAGGCAACATGTTTCATCCGAGAACGATAAACTGGATTCGCACACAAGTAGGTAGCTCCCGTGTTATCGCAAAATAATGTAGGTGTTGTAAGGTTTTTGATGCCAAGTTCACAAAGTAGATTTTTAACCCAAGAGACTTCAGCAGCGGCATTTGCAATTGCTTTGTATTCCGCCTCAGTAGAGGCCGAGAGACGGTCTTTTGTCTAGAAGACCGCTAAGAAATGATATTAGAACTAAGATATAGAAAATATGTTGTCGTGGAGCGGCCCCCATCATTGATTCCCCCCCCCCCAATCTGAGTCTAAGAAAGCTCGCAACTCAATCGGTGAATGTCGATTAAAAAATAAGCCATAGTGCACCGTACCTTTCAAATAACGAAGAACCCGTTTGAGAGATTGCCAATGGGATTGTTTGGGATTGTGCATGAATAGGGAAAGTTTGTTAATGGCAAAGGAGATGTCCGGCTGGGTAAAGGTGAGATATTGAAGGGTGCCCACAAGTTGGCGGTATGGAGTGGGATCAATAGAAAGAGAGGAGTCATTAGGTGAGAGGGTATCCGAAACACTTAAAGGTGTAAGAACATCCTTGGCACCATCCATTTTGAAGGTGGTCAGGACGTCTTGGATATGGCGATGTTGTGAAAGAAATAAGCCATCGGGAGTTGATACGACCTCGATTCCTAAAAAATGACGTAAATTACCAAGATCTTTTATGGAGAATTTGTGACCTAAGGCCTGAATGAAGTAGTTTAGAAAGGTGTCATCGTTACCCGTGTGAACAATGTCATCAACATAGACAAGAAAGTAGCATGTGATGGCATCTTGTTGATAGACAAATAGTGAGGCATCCGAGAGGAATTTTTGGAACCCATAGGCTATTAGAAACGAAGCTAACTTGTTATACCAAGACTGGAGTGCTTGTTTAAGTCTGTAGAGAGACTTTTTAGCTTGCAAATGTGATCCGGAAATTCAGAGTTAGCAAAGCCTAGTGGTTGGACCATGTACACATCTTCATGTAAGGTGCCATGAAGAAATGCGTTGTTTACGTCAAGTTAGCGTAAGGACCACCGCTGAGAGAGGGCAATGGATAAAACCGTTCGAATGGTGACCAGTTTTGTAACCGGGCTGAAAGTATCAAAGTAGTCCTTGCCATATTGTTGGTGAAACCCCTTGGCGACAAGACGTGCTTTATACTTATCGATCGAACCATCTGGTTTACGTTTGATGCGGAAGACCCATTTGCAACCAATGGGGTGCTGGTTTGTACGAGGCACAAGATCCCATGTGTTGTTTTGAAGGAGCGCATTAAACTCGAGATCCATAGCATGTAGCCATTTGGGATCTTTCATGGCTTGGATGTGAGTTGAGGGTTCGAGAGAGGAAAAAGAGGATGCAAGGTGGTGGAGTTGATGAAGTTGGGCTTGTAATATTTTGGGTTGGGTTTAGGTTGGCGACGAGGACGAGAGGTTGATGGGTTAACGGGAGAGTTAGGTTGAGTGGTGGTGGGTGGTGTAGCCGTAGGTGTTACTTGGTTAGATGTTGAGAATGAAGAGAGTTGAGATGGATATGGTATGGGAGGAGGAGAGGATAAGTTTGGCGAATAAGTGGATAGGGAGAGACAAGGTGACAGAATGGAATTTTGGGTAGAAATCGAGTGGGTGGGTGGGGTTGGAGGACATGGGGTTTTGTTTTGTGTGGGAATAAATTTCCAAAAGTGTGAGCAGAAGAAGGACTAGGTGTTCCATGGAAAGGGAAAATGTGAGGTATAAACTTAACGTGACTTGAATGATAGATCAGATTGGTTTTTGGATCCAAACATTTATAAGAAGATTTTGAATTCGAGTAGACAAGACAAATGCAGGACTTAGAGCGAGGTTGAAGTTTGGATGTAGTGTATGGACAAAGCCATGGATAACATAAGCAATCAAATGGTTTAAGTTTAGAATAAGATGGGTTTGTGTTGAATAGCATGTGAAAAGGTGACGTTTTATTGAGAATGGTGTGGGAAGACGATTTATCAAATATTTAGGGGTTTGAAACGCATGGGGCCAAAATTGCAATGGTAAGTGAGCATAATGAAGGAGGGCAAGGCCCGTATTAATCACATGATAGTGACGACGTTCGGCTACTCCATTTTGCTCGGGTGTGTGGGGTGGAGTCGTGTAATGGGAAATGCCTTGAGATGTAAGATAGGGTGTGAGTCCAACATATTCCCCACCATTATCGCTAAATAAAGCAAGAAGAGGTGTTTTAAAAAACTTTTCCACTAATGTTTTGAACTGGGGAAAAAAGGTAGATACGTCTGATTTTCGCTTGAGTGGGTATAACCATACATATTTCAAATAGAAATCAACAAAAATAACATAATATTTATACCCATCAAACGTGGTTTGAACCGGTCCCCACACATCTGAGTATATAAGTTCTAATGGTTTATGTGTAACAAAAGAATTTTGATCAAATGGAAGTTTATGACTTTTATTCAATGAACAGTATTGACAGTTAAACAACTCATGTGACATTTTATTAAGTCCTAATTTAGCAATCAAAGACTTAAAAATCTTGAACGAGAGATGTCCAAGAGTATGATGCCACTCGAGTAAAGATCCTGTAGTGGTTGCATTCATTTGAGGAGAAGAAGCGATTGGTCCATAGTAAACATCATTGACGTTCACTCCCAGCATTAGAGGCGCCCCCGTGCATAGATCCTTAACCAAAAAATGATAAGGAAAAAAATCAACAGAAACGCGGTTAGCACGACACACTTTGCAACAGAGATAAGATGATTTTTTAAATGATGAACAATTAAAACATCATTTAAAAAAAGTGGTCGAGATTTTGTGGGAATGGTAGCAAGACCGGTATGGGTGATAGTGAGAGAGTGACGGTTATCAAGAACAATCTCATCCGGGCCTCCGTATTCTGAAAGAACGGGCAATGAATTCTTATTCGGTGCGGTGTGACTTGATGCGCCAGTGTCCCACATCCATGACGGGTGCATAGCAGAATGTGGAGATGTATTATTGACCACCGGAGCCGATTGTGATAAAGCACTTTGGACAGAAACATTGTTATCCTTTAGAAACCATCCAAACTTGCGACAATCTTTCGTTTCATGGCCAGGAATATTGCAAAAATGGCAATAGGTGTGGCCCCGGGGCGAGCGGTTGTTGGAAAAGGTTGGCCGAGAAGACCATGGAGCCCGATTTGAGGGTTTGTTGAAGCGATTATCGGTTGAGGGACGGTTGTATGAGCGGGTAGGTTGGCGTTGGGTGTGGTTTACAGTGGTGATAATGGGTCTTTGAGGCTACGTTCAAAGTCAAGGAGTTTGTCAAATAGATCAGGGAAGGAGATGGTAGTGTCTCGGGCTTTGGGGGCGGCAACAAAGTTAGCATATTCGTCACCCAATTGGTTCATGATATGGACTACGAGGTCTTCTTCAGCAACTGGACTTTGAGCTAGTGCAAGATCATCCGAGATTGACTTCATGTCGTGCAAGAAATATATCTGTGATAGAGAGAGAGCCCTTTGGATTTTTGGCGAGGCGAGACTTGAGCGAGACGATGCGGGTTCGGGAGTTATTAGCATAACTGGAATTGAGAGCATTCCAGGCTTGTCGAGCGGTGTCAGCGGATGAATAATTGGTTGTATTTGATCGGAGCAACTGCCAAGGAGTGCACTTATTATCATCTGATCTTGGCGGAACCACGGGAGATATTCCGGGTTTAGTTTCGTGACATCGCCGGTGACCAAGGTTTTGGCCGGTGGGGTTGTTTCTCCAACAATGTGATGATCGAGCTCGAGCTCGAGCCCGAAGAGGGTTGAAAGAACCTGTTTACGCCAGGACGGGAAATTGTTTGATGTGAGTTTCATGGGAAAGTGAGTGGATGCTGTGAGTTGGACAATGGATTGAGGAGCCATGGAGGTTTTGGAGAAAAAAAGAACAGTGGAGGAAGATGGATCGGATTCTCTTTGGAGATTAAATGGAATGGAGATATACGAATTGTAAAGGAGAACGTGAATATTTCATTCATCTCAAACCATTTAAATACAAATATATAACAACTAAAGAGGAGAGATAGTACGATAGTTACAACAAACATTGACTAAACTTAAACTACCAAATATTCTAGATAACTTAAATAATTAAATTCAATACATAATTTATTTAGTACTAATGTATTATTTATTTACCGGTCAGAAAGCACGGTTATCAGATACCACTCTGTGTGCCCTTAACGATAACAAGTTTTAGCGGACTAAACCGAATCAACGGAAAAATGGGTCAAGCACATTCTACTTCTAGAAACCAAAGGGCTGCCGATAGCTGACTCTGGTCCACGTGATTTTGACATGTTTGACTACGTACAGAAAGCGACGGAAACTAATCTCACATGTCCCTATCTAATGGTATTCTTTATCCGACAATATTTTAGTCAATATTTACTAGAACACGATTAATACTTTATAATCTTATTAAATTGTATATTGCTTATTTGTTAAAGAAAGTATTGTATTTTCGGAAAGACTTTGTCTATTATTATTATTTATCATTTGAATACTTTAGAAAACGAGTTGTTTCGTAACAAGAAAAATTAGTGTGATTTACATGTTTTATTAAAGATTACGTATCTATACTAATAATCTATACGGGTCCTGGATTGATACATCACTGAACTTTCATTCAACATTACTGACAACTGTAAACGGTCGTTTACATATAGAAAACTGCAGTTTACAGAGCAAACGACAGTTTAAACATAGTAAACTGCAGTTTACACATAGTAAACTACAGTTTACAGTATTATGACGAAAATGACATTGACAAAAATGACATTGCTTTTGTAGAATTCAAAAAAGTAAACTGCAGTTTATACACGTTAACTGTCGTTTATCATCTCCTTAACAATAATTTTTTATAATTGTATTAAATATTCTTTTTAATTGTATAATAATAAATATAGTTTACTCACGTTTTTTGATATTTGAAAGAAAGTAAATTGTTATTTACTCATATATTTTTGCTATAAACCATCATGTAACTAAAATAGAATGATAAAATCATAAAATCATCCAACATAATAATAAAATCCTAAAACTAATGATAAAGTCAGAAAAACCATCCAACATGATAACATAAAATAGTAGTTTATTTAAAATTAATATTGTCTACTGATAAGGGTCTTGAAAACGGTCCTTCTAAGGAGGCCACTGCCACTGTGGTGGCGGAGGTATGATATTGTGCGTGAGCATTCAAAATCTTTCATAGTAATTTTTTTAGCTTCTTTGTAGGTTCCGACTGCACGGTAAACTAAAGCCATGGATGGTTCTCTACATCTACCACTGAGTCATCATCGGAAGACGAATCCGATGACCTAGTTAAACGCTTTCCACGGCGATGGCTGTTAGATTCCATAATATCTATAAAGAATGTAAAATGCATAAATTAGAGTTAAAACACATGTGTGTGTGTGTGTATATATATATATATATATATATATATATATATATATATTCTTATTATGTATAAATTTTTGAGTGTATATAAGTAACAAGTAATCTATGAAATATAAAAGTTATCACATATGAATATAGATTTAATGAAACATATAATGTTTCACAAACATGCAACATATCAAGTTGATACAATCTAAATATTCATAAAATGTAAAAAATATACATACTAAAATAAAGAAAGACACTAACTTTAATCATAAAACATATACAAACACATATTATAAGAAAACAAGGTCGAATAAATACATAATATTAAAATATCCTTCAAACAAGATCAAAATCCACTTAAAACCTCAAAATGAACTGAAAATAGAAGTAGGCTGCCGCTTGGATGAAAAAAAAAGATCATGAGAGGTTATGGATAGCTACAATCAGTCTTTATTTGAAATTGTAATGTAAACAGTCGTTTATATTGGTAAACTGCAGTTTGCAGTTCGTCATTAATGTTTTATCATATAGGTAGCTAAGAAATTAAATGCACAAGGACCAATAAAGGTAAACGACCGTTTACTTATGTAAACTGCAGTTTACTAAGTCAAACTGGTATACCAATCCCAGTTCGCTAATCTAATAAAGCAAAATAAAAGTTACCACTTGTCACATTCTCTTACTATCCTTACCACATGTCATTTTTTCATATATAATTGACACATGTGATTAGAGTAAAAGATTAATCACTTAATGATCATAGAAAGATATTTTTTCTCACTTATAAAATCCATTTGTATATAAAAAATATTATTTAAAAAAAATAAATATGTTTTTTTATAATAAAGAGAAGTTTTTTTTATTAAATGACGTTTGAAAAGAAAATAAAAAATGGGAATGTTTAAAAAGCGTTTCTGAAACATAATTTTTTCAAGGACGAAAGTTTAAAAAAATTGCTATTACTTTATTACTTAAGGTAGTTGATTATATGTAATTTGAATCATATCTTATCAAAAAATTTATTTTATAATTTTTAAATATTAATTACCAACTTTTAAGTTAATATTTTAATTCGACTCGTGTAAAATACAGATTTCTAAATTAGTATACACTAATATAATAAAAATTATAAACGAGATGCCTGGAATTGTAGTGGCAAATTAATAATTTTAGGGCCTCAAGCAACAGAAAAATATGGGTTTATTTTTTAAATAGGTAGGCTTAATGCACGTCGCTTCAGAGCATAACATATTATAATAAAGTAATAATGAACTAAATTACACATTTAAAAGATTCATATTAATGTGGTAATGTATAAGTTATCATGATAAAAAAGACGCATGATAAAATGTAGTAAAGTTATAATGGCTACCTAGTTGTTTGGAAAAACTAAAGGTTCTATTAAAATTTAGTGTTAGCTTCATATTAATTTATAATATTAAGTTGCGTAATTTGACCACTAAAAAAGTTGGAATTTTTAGGCTTATATGGGTTAGGGTGGGGTTATTGTAAAAAGAAATGAAAAACTAAAAAGGATAAGAAGAATTATTATCCATTAGATCATAAATTCAAGAGCTAAGAAAATTCGATAGCATAACGGTAAATAATTAAAACTTGAAATAATAGACCAAGTGTATTTTATTCTTAACCACATTTTCAAGTTCCACATTTTTTTAAACCCTCGTAACTTTTACATACAATATTATTTTTTTTTTAAAACCACAACATAAAAACAAGCTTTTTTTAATTTTTAAAACACCTATAAGTTTGATACATAAAAAACGATGTTTTTCTCACGTTATTTCAGCTCATTGTGTAATATTCGTCAGCTTATTGTCTAATATTCGTCAGCTTATTGTCTAATATTCGTCAGCTCATTATGTAATATTAGATAATTGTGTAATATTTATCAGATCATTGTGCCTAATTTATGCGTTGCGTTTTTAAAAATGAAGATTTTCAAATAATACAATGCTAAAATGTGATTTTGTTACGTTTTTCAATTTATTATATAATCCTGATCAAGTAATTATTTAATTCTAATCAAGCAGCTCATTATGTATATTGTTAATCATCGAGTCTAGTGCTAGTCATCATGTCACACAGTGTGTCTAATGTTAACCATTGTCTTTTTTTAAAAAGGTGATTTTCAAATAACACAATGCTATAAACGTAAATTTTTTACGTTTTTTCCACTTAATTGTTTAATACTGATCAGGTCATTTTGTAATCTCATTAAGCAGCTCATTGTGTCTATTACTAGTTTCGAGTCTAGTGTCGGTCATTATGTTACCTATTGTGTCTAATATATTGTGTTATGAATTGTGTTTTTAAAAATGATTATTTCCAAATAACACAATGCTAAAAACTAATTTTTTTCTAGTTCATTGTGTAATCCTGATCAGATCATTTTGTAATCCTCATTAAGTCGCTTGTCTATTGCTAATCTTCGACTCTAGTGGTTGTCATTGTGTTACCGCTTGTGTCTAATGTTGGCTATTGTGTTATTCATTGTGTTTTTTAAAATGGTGATTTTCAAATAACACATTGCTGAAAATGTAAATTTTTTACGTTTTTTTCAGTTCCTGATCAGGTCATTTTGTAATCATCATCAAGCAGCTCATTGCGTCTATTGCTAATCGTCGAGTCTAGTGTTGGTCATTGTGTTACCCATTGTGTCTAATGTTGACTATTGTGTTATGTATTGTGTTTCTTAAAATGGTGATTCAAATAACATGATGCTGAAAATGTAAAATTTTTACATTTTTTTCTTTGCATTGTGTAATCCTGATTAGGTTATTTTGTAATCATCATCAAGTAGCTCATTGTGACTACTGCTAATTGTCGAGTCTAGTGTTGATCATTGTGTTACCCGTTGTGTCTAATGTTGACTATTGTGTTATGCATTGTGTTTTTTAAAATGGTGATTTTTAAATAACACAATGCTGAAAATGTAATTTTTTTACATTTTATTCAGTTTATTATGTAATACTGATTAGATCATTTTGTAATCATTATCAAATAGTCACTGTGTTTGTTGCTAATTATCGAGTCTAGTGCTAGACATTACGTTATCTATGGTGTCTAATGCTTATCATTCTGTTATGCGTAGTGTTTTTTAAAATGATGATTTTCGAATAACATAACAATGAAAAATTGTAAACGTTTTATGTTTCAAGTTCATTATGTATTACTCATCAGATAATTGTGTAATCCTTATCAATTCAGAAGATTATACAATGACCTGATGAAATCATACAATGAGTTAAAAAACGTGAAAAAAAACTTTATTCTTTTATACCAACACTATACGTGTTTTAAATATTAAAAAATACTCGTTTTTTAGTGTAATCTTTTTAAAAAATAATATCATATGTAAAAGTTATGAATGTTTAAAAAAAGATGGAACTTGAGAATGGGAAACATTACTATTTTTGCCCCAAACCTAATTTCGATCAAAAAGACACGTGTCAACATCTTAATACTTCTTACACTTTTTAGTTTTAGAAAAATTTGTATTTGAACCATCCCTATGGCTTATTCCAAGTGGTATATATTTTACCATGAAGCAAAAAAAAATGTCTTATATAAAACAATCTGATTGCGTAAGTAGGTTGATGACTATGGAAAGGAACCTCAAGATATCGGGCATGCTCTAGCATTACGTGATGCACCTTTCCTTGCTACTCCATGGTTTGGTCTTACTCGGCCTTGCCTTATCTGTCAGATGTTTCAACAGCTTAGGCTATCTGGTATGGCCTTGCATTGTCTTAACCTATGTTACCTTACCTCAAGTTACTTGGCATAGCCTTACCCAACCTAGAATTGTTTTAGGCTTCATGGAATGGCCTTGCTAACCTGACATAAATCTTAACACTCCTGAGGATGAGGATACCTCATGTCAACCTCTAGCCTACTAGGTCAACCACATGAACACATTCAGAATAACTCATTGGGCTTGGCCTAACCCACACTAATTAAACCCACTAGGGTTTGAGGATTCCCCCTCTATAAATAAGAGTCAAACCTCTCATCCAAGATTATCCCATTTGCCGGTAAACCACCCACACTTTGCATCTCATCTCTTCTCCCTTCAAAGCACTAGCTTCTTCTTTCTCTCTTCACCTATCTCTACTGGACTCCCTCCAGGCAGTGTTGGCAAGGCTATCCTATGTCGACAAGGCTATTTCTAATCCGTCATCTCTTATACTTGTCTATTCATTTGTCTTATGTATATATATATATATATATATATATATATATATATATATGTATATATATATATATATTATGCTTGAACTTATTTTGCTTGGTACTGACTTGAGCGTCGGAGTGCCCTCAGGGCTAAACCCCTCGGGCCCTATAACATAGATCTTGTTTATGGTTACAGCCGGGTTCAAACTTTGGAATGAATCACAGAGGCTAGGCTCAACCATACTCGACGATGATACCCGACCCGGATTTGGATGTAACAACAAGTGGCGCCCACTGTGTGGCCGAGAATATCAATCTGCATGAATGCTTGCGCCCTGTTGGGTCTGAAAAGGATAGTCTATATTATCAACACAGTCAAAGTCAACAAATGTCAATGTCACTGTCAAAGTCAACGCAAAAGTCAAACAGACGCGTTCGAGATGAAGAACCGAGTCAAGACGTTGAAGATAAATGACTAGGAGTTTATTGTTAATAAATATATTTTGTGTCAACAAAATATATTTATTTATGTTTTAGTCTCTTTTATATTTTATATGTCTTTTATCTAGTTTGTCTAAGTATAGGGGCTTAATATGTCATTAGTGCATATTATCACTATATGTAGATTAGTGACAACTAGTTTAAAAGAGAGCTTGAATGAGCTAGATTTGAGGGTTTTCATGTAAACAATATCTTATGCAAATCAATATAGATCAAACAAGGGTTTTATTGAATGTTCTTGAGGTGTTCATCTTGTTCATCCTTATTTTATAGTGTTTGATCTATTTTGTACACAAATATCATTGATATTTGTGTTTTTCTGTGAGATTTGTTTGTGTTTATCAATCAATTGTACTGTTTTATCGATCTAGAGGACCAACAATTTGGTATCAGAGCCTTTGTGCTCTTGATTGATTGAGTTTTTGGGTATTTTCGGGTTCAAGTCATTGTTTCATTCATATTTGATCTGATCTGAGTATTTTGGATATGGAAATTGATTGAGGATTGCTCGATTTTGATGTGGGAAGCTATAGGAATCATCAGATCTCAAATTCATTGAGATTTGGACGAATTTCAGTTGATTTCGTGTTGAAAAAGTTTTTCAGACTTGTCGGGCGAATTTACCGATCGTCCAGCGAAACTAGAGCATCATTCAGCGAAACTACACAGTTTCGCCGGGCGAAACTAGGGTTTATTCAGCAAAATTACATAGTTCTTGGTTTTTGGTTCTGGTTTCTTAATCTCAGCGAAAGTACATACATTGAACGAAAGTTCATGGTGTTTGTACGCCGAACCCAGCGAAATTGCTGCCAAATTGATCTCTGAACGAAAGTTCATCTAGTTTCGGGCGAAACTATCCAGCAAAACTAGCATCAATTTGCCATTGCTGGGCAAAATTGCTGTCAAAATTATAGCCGAATCTACTAGCGAAACTACCAGCAAAATTGCCAGCTAAATTAGTGAAAATTCAGCGAATTTGCCAGCAAAATTAAAGAAAATTCAGCGAATTTGTCAGCGGATTTAGTGAAATTGCAGCGAAATTAGCCTCTGATCACTAAAAAAAAAAAAAAAACAAGCTGACCTGGCAGCTTGACCCCTGTTGCTTAGAAACCATTTAGTTGACATTAAAAGTATTTTCCCGGGGAAGAATTAATCAACAATTTTTGGGAAAAATATTTTTCGGGTGTGAAAGTGAATTTAATATTTTAAATGAAAATGTCTTTTTCTGACGATCTCGAATCAGACAATGCCGTAATGGAACAAAGTCGGTTTGATTCTTTTGAAGCTATGAAAGATGAAAAGATATATGATTTGGTTGATCGATTTATGATGGTAGCAAGTAACCTTAAGAAGTATGATGACCAGTTGGAAAACCATGAACAAGTCATAAAATTTTGGACTGTCTTCCTCCACAGTGGAGTCCACAAGTTAGGTTGTTAAAACAAGAAAGAAATTTTGCTCACTACAAACTCATGAAAGTTATCAACAAGTTGAAGGAAAGAGTACAATCAGTTCATGTATAGTGGTGTTTCTTCATCAAAGAAACTAAAGAAGAAGTCAACCATGGATTGATGGCTAATATGGTAAACAGTGATGAGGATTTTGATCCTTTCAAGGAACTCAAGTGTGACACTCAAGGTGAGAGTTTTGGTGATGTTGGTGATTGTGCAAGCCGGTGTAAAGCTCAGGATAAAGGAAAGCAAGAGGAAGGTGAAGCTGAAGAAGCTAAGAAGAGAGCTACTGAGGAAGAAGAGTACAAAAAGAACACTCCTATCTGTCAATGTGAAAAAGCCCTAGCTGCTGAAAAGATAGTAATGGGGCTTCCTTATGTGGTTGTTCAAGACATGTGTTCTCCTCCCTGCAAAATTCGTTTATTTGGAATTTATAAGGCAAACAGATTGTTATTGGATAACGAAAAGGAATTGAAACAAATTAATAAGAAACTTAAAACAAATGAGGCTAAATATTTTGTTAAGTTAAATGAAGCACTAAAAGAAAATGAGCATTTAAAAAGAAATCTTTTGGAAAGAAACGTTAAAATAAATGCTTTAACTGAACGTGTAGAACTTGCTGAATTTGAAACAAGCAAATTAAAAACCAAACTTGAAAAATAGACAATTTCTGGGATGAAACTTGAGGAGCTTTGCATGAATCAAAGGGGGGCTAGAATTAAGACTGGTTTGGGAAGCAACGAAACCACTCATGTTTATCCTCCACCTTGCACTTATTGTTATTATCCTATGCCTCAACTTCATCCATCTAATGATTTAATTGAAGCTGCAGATACATGAAGGTTTAAGCAGCGTTAATCATAAAGAGGTTCGAGATGAATATGATTTTCCTGCAGGTTTGGGGCTCATCAAGCAAGGATCTGATCTGCAAAATGATAATTCCACCTCTGATGCTTCAAAAACAGTATCAGTTGTTTCCCGTAACTTCTTTAACAAATTCAAGACAGGTAACATCCCTTCTTTTGTTCTTGTCAAGTTTGTCAAAGAAGGAACAACTGTGGAATCATCAAGCAATCAAAACTCAACAACAGAAACCGACACAACAAGAGTCATCAATCAAGATCCATTGGAAGCTGACTTGTGTATACAGGACTGGACAAGTTCTGATGATGAACCAGAGATCATCAAGTCACCTGAAGTTATCAAGTGTCAAAAGCTTCCAACAGTTGATTCAAGACCTATACGGATCTCATCTCCAACTGCTAAGCAAATCAGCAGTTCTTCTAAAGCTCAACAGAAGCACTCACCATCTTCATCTGCTATCCATCAAGCTCGTCACAAATCTGCCTCCAAGTCTACCATATCACCAGTCATACAAAAGTGTACTTAGAAGTATGTTCAGATCTCAGCTCCCGGAACATCACAAATCAAATCACAGCCCAATTCGAAATCCACATTGACAAAGACTCAAAAGATTCAATTTCCTGATATCCAAAAAAAGAAGCTTCAAGGTTGTCAACAAGCTGCATCAACCTCAAATTAGGTTCCACCCTCTCCTATTATCCACGGGACTACAAAGAACCAAAATCCTTTCAAGGCTTGCTTTAGATGTGGAAAGGAAGGTCATGTGCTAAAGAAGTGCCCTCAGGTTCAAAGGCAAGCTTCGGGGAGGTAAAGATAACACAGGTTGCTTCTCGGGTTCAAAAGGTAAAAAGCACATATCTTTGAATGCTTGGATGAAGAACAATCTATCCAAACCTTCTCATGTGAAGCCGGTTCCACATGATTCAAAGATGAAAAAGACCAATGTTTCAAAATTAAAATCTCTTCCTTCGGGTCTTAAACAGAAAATGATTTCCAAATTCAATTCTTTCAAATCAAAAGTAATTGAACAGAAACAATTTGGAAAGTAAAACAAAAAGAAAAGGATAAAGAAATAAATGATTTTTCAAAAGAGTGTGTGCTTAAACAGGTTACATACATTGATGAAAAAGGAACTCCCAGGACCACGATGGTCTGGGTCCTCCTCTCTAACTAATCTGTTTATAAGTGCAGGAACAATTCAGGAGGCTTATCAGTAATCCGGTTTACTGATTGGGATTGTTCCTAATTCAAATTTGAGGCGGAACAAACAGGTTATGGTATCTCATCCATATTTTGGATTCTTATCTACCATTCACAATCACTGCATTTTTCTTGTTATTTCATTTCATATGTTTTTGCTAGTATAATTTGGAAGACTTTCTTTAGTAAAATTCTTTTTTTCAATTCCGTTTATTATATAATTAAAAAAAAGGGGGGGAATTTCTTTTTTTTGTTTCATGGCAGTTAAAAAGAAATTTCGGGGGAGAATAAAAAATTTCACGGGAACTAAGAACTTGATTTGGGTTGACTGAGATATGATAGTATGTCTTCTTGGTTTGCTTGTTTGCATGTCTTATACTTTGTGAGAAATGATAGTAACTGATATAGATGTCTGTATCACTTAATATTCTAAAATCTGAAAAAGACAGTTTTATTATATGATATGCTTGGTAGGCTCAGCCATCTTCAAAATTACATGTCCTGTCAAAAATGGGTTGAGAGGTTAAAATCTCTGCTTTGACATTTTCAAAATCTCCCTATCCCCAAGTCCTGAATGTAGCTTCTCGTTAGCTCTTCAGATGTATATTTCGTGCTTATCTCCTCTGCTATGCGAAAGCATTGACCTGGAGCGATGATCTTCTCTGTTATACGTGAGTATAGACCTGAAGCTCTCATCAGCACGCTTAGATGATCATCTCCTCTGTTATACGTAAGTATAGACCTGGAGCTCTCATCATCTGTTACCTAAAATAAAAGCACAGTGATTCTTAAACTAGTATCATTGTTGTACCTCAAATGAAAGTCAAGCAGAGTTAATCATATTACTCAATAAGCCCTGATGATGGGATAAGTTCTTTGTCGGATGTCTATGGGAACCAAATCACCTGAGCTTCTCTAATTAAATCTAAAACATGAAAAAATCAGTTGCAGATCACTTGATGAAAAGGATAAGGAATGGGTTTAAATTGGACAAATATACCAACAATCATTTTTGAACTGTTTTTGTCTTTCAAAAACTTAAAATTGTGACCAGACTCTGTATCAGTATGATCTCACTAACTTGTCGATGTTCAAATACATCTTTGTGCTTTTGTATATCTTGAGGATGTGATCTCATGATCAAATTGGTTCTTGGTGTAATATGATAAAACAAAATAAAATAAAATATTCATTTTAAATCATTTTTTCAAGTCTTGCATATTATGCTATTAAAATGTTATTATTTTCATATGCATTTCACGGGAAATTGCACACACAGATAAACACTGGTTTATTTGTTAACTGAAATGATCTGACAGGAAATTGCGAGATTGTGGTTGTGATTGTGTTACAGATTTTTGCTTCAAATGATGGCCGATCATCAGCTGAGCAAAGTACCATACCAGAGAACCTGTTCCTAAGTTTGCAGAAGATACCAAGCTAGGATTCCTCCTCCTACATCTTCTGAAGCACTCAAGAATAGAGAGTTGGAAAATTTGTTCCTGATCATTCACATAGAATGCACACGAAGAGGGGGAGCATACAAAAAGGGGGAGCCTGAAAGATGAAAAATCTTCAATACCAGATCATCAATCTAGGGGGAGCTTGAAGATCATTATATGGTTGACTTATCGAAGCTGAAGATGAAACAAGGTGTTGATAATGATAGACTAAGGGGGAGTATTGTTGGGTCTAAAAAGGATAGTCTATATTATCAACACAGTCAAAATCAACAAATGTCAACGTCACTGTCAAAGTCAACACAAAAGTCAAACAGACGCGTTCGAGATGAAGAACCGAGTCAAGACGTTGAAGATAAATGACTAGGAGTTTATTGTTAATAAATATATTTTGTGTTAACAAAATATATTTAGTTATGTTTTAGTCTCTTTTATATTTTATATGTCTTTTATCTAGTTTGTCTAAGTATAGGGGCCTAATATGTCATTAGTGCATATTATCACTATATATAGATTAGTGACAATTAGTTTAAAAGAGAGCTTGAATGAGCTAGATTTGAGGGTTTTCATGTAAACAATATCTTATGCAAATCAATATAGATCAAACAAGGGTTTTATTGAATGTTCTTGAGGTGTTCATCTTGTTCATCCTTATTTTATAGTGTTTGATCTATTTTGTACACAAATATCATTGATATTTGTCTTTTTCAGTGGGATTTGTTTGTGTTTATCAATCAATTGCACTGTTATATCGATGTAGAGGACCAACACGCCCTGTGTTCTAGACAAAATGACAAGATCTGTAGTCTTCACATACCATACTAGACATCCAGATCTATGATTGCACCTGTGTTCACCAAGACTTTGGATTTTACCATAAAGACAAAATGTTGATAATAATTAGGGTCAAACCCTATACCTAGGGTTTAGAGCCTCCTTTTTCCATTTCTAACATTTCTTTGACAATAAAAGTATCAGTGGTGGTGCAGGGAGCTATAAGCTACAATTACCATTTTAAACTTTGCACTTATCATGACTAATCTAAAAAGAAAAGCAAGAAAAGACCATTCCTGCCAAGCGATTGGAAAAGGTAGGTCATCACCTATCTACAGTAAGAAAACAACCAAGGATGATCTTAGCCTGACTTGTCAGGTCATCTTGTTTGTCCAAAGTCCTTGTCACTTTGACTATCTGTGGCAGAAATCATCCCTCACTTGGCCAAGGCCATGTCGCCTTGCCCTACCAAGGCAAATCACATATTCTTTTATTGGAAAAAGGCAACCCTCTTTAAAACCTTCTTTTTTCCTCGGGCCATAACCCAAGCCTGGGTCTTTCAAGACCCAGCCTTCATGTCTTTCCAAGGCCCCCCCTCCAAGCATCTTCAAGACCCGGCCTCCTTGCCTTTGCAAGGCCCAAACTCAACGCCTTTACAAGAACCGGCCTCCACGCCTTTGCAAGAACCTGCCTCCACGCCTTTGCAAGAACCGGCCTTCATGTCTTTACAAAAACCGGCCTTCATGTCTTTATAAGACCCAACATTCATTCTTCCCAAGACTCAGCCTCCACGCCTTTGCAAGGCTTGGCCTCCAAGCCTCTGCAAGGCCCGGCTTCCATGTCTTTCCAAGACCCAGCCTCAAGCCTTTGCAAGGACCGTCCTTCTTGTTTTTCCAAGACTGGCCCTTATGCATTTTCAAGACCCTGCTATCATGTTTCTCCAAAAGCTGGCCCTTATGTCATTTCGTGACCTAGCCTCTGTGTCATTCCAAGATCCGGCCTACGCCCTTATGTCATTCCATGACCCGGCCTCTGTGTCATTCCAAGATCCGGCCTACGCATCTGCAAAACAATATCTTAAAGAAAAAAAAAAAGTCAAACCCTATGTTTTGGCTAAACTTTGATAACTATTATTTAACTTTTTACTCAACCAGAATATGTTTTCCTTTAATGATCAGACAAAGGTCACATGAATTTTTACCATTGTGTTTTGTTAGTCTTCTATTATAAAGTGCAGTTTTTACCTACATTTATAGGCATGCTTTCCAAGGCTTTGTCAGCTTTTACAGACTTTGTCAGCTTTAACAGCTATAACCTATGCCTTGTACCATCAAAAGGATCACCCATCAAAGATTCCAAGTCATATGCAACCTGGCAAGTCTCAGGAAGTCCCTTGCATGGTCGGGAAAGTTATCTCATTAGACAAAGGGTATCCTATTTTTTCATACCAGAGCCAAGTCACTTTTCATGACCATACCACCTTTCCTTAGCTAAAGATGAGTCCTTTTCTCTTAGCCAAGGTTATTTTAGAAAAGGTTTAAGCATATTATCAAAAATTAAATCTACTTTATTATAATTAGCAAAAACTTTAACATAGCGAGTTGTCACAATCAACAACTCTGAGAAAATAACTTATCATCTTTTGCTGACATGCTTTGCAAGTAGTAGGTTATTAAAAAAATTTCTTTCTAAGAAGAAAAAAAAGATAGCTAACTTACCATCTTTCCCTCCTTAAACAAAACATAGATAATATGACTTGGCTAAGCTTATAGATAGGTTAGATTTTCCTTACCAAGGCTCCAGGCCATGTCGCCTCACCTAACTAGAGACCAAGTCACCCTTTGCTTCCTATGACCAATTTTGTTATCTAACTAAAGCCCCAGAAACCTTGCTTGGCTAAACCTTAATCCACTTTTTTCTATTGTAGCTAAAGTCATTTTACATGGTCGGCTTCAAATTAACATTGTTCGACCAAAACCCAAGCTTCCTTCTATTGATGGAGTCCAACCTACCTTTCCTAGTAAATCTCGAGTCAAGACACTTTACTTGACCATAGCCCAAATTAAGCCTTACCTGGTGAACCCAAGTCATGTCATTTTACACAATATAACATGAGTTGCCTTGCCATGCCAAAGGCAAATTATCCTTTGATGGCCAAGTTACCTTGCCCAGACAAGGGCAAGTCACCTTTTTCTTTTCCAAGTCACCTTGTATGACTAGATCTCATGTCATCTTGCCTTGTCAAATCTCTAAGTTAGGTCAACTAACCTTAACAGAGTCATGAGTTAAGCTATCTTGACTTATTAAAGCTCCAAATCAAGTAAAGTTGCTATGTCGGAAATAAAGTTACACACTTTAGCTAATAGACATGTCCCATGTCACCTTGCGTAGCCAAGATACATATCATATCTCCAGGCCAAAAGTAAGTTACCTTGCTAGCAGGAGTGCAAGCCAAGCCACTTATCCTAGCTAAAGCCTAGAACTAAGTTACCTTCTTAGACTAGACCTCCAAGCCAAAAGCAAAGCCACCTTTCCATAAGGAAATAACACTTCCTAGCCAAAGGCAACTCATATTTCTTGTTCCATTGACATGTTGTTTAGGCAATAACATAGGTTATCAACTCTTTGAGAAAAAGAAACGTATCATCTTCTTAATGGATTGCAAATCCAATGGCCTGGATAGTATCCCAAGCCAATGCACCTTCCCAACCATCACTTTATCTTTCCATAGTCCTAAAGGCTATGAAGACATGATTTTCTAGAACTACCACTTTATATCTCTATAGCCTTATAGGCTATGAAAATAAGGCTATATATTAAAAGGTACAACTATCATATTCTCTATAAAGTTGAGAAGTTTTGTTTTGATGGAAGCATATGGAAAATGACTACTCATGACTATTATGAGATATTTTATCACCATGAAATAAACCAAGGAAGATCTTGGTGTGGCTCATCAACAAAATATTAAAATGACCCAACAAGCTCATATAAGAATAAGAATTTATGGTATCAAGCGAAAGCCTTCGACAAAAGACTAGAAACTTGGCAAAAAAGATGGAAGGGGCATGGGTTGACAATAACATGTCAACTTTCCCAAATCACCAAATTCAAGAGCTTACACTAAAAATGGAGGTTTGCTAAGTCCAAGGTTAGTAAGACGTGAAAGCATATCTCCCAAACCTCTTCAAAAGAAAAGAAAGAGAATTTTTCAGGTGGAGCTTAAGGCTTGAAACTATCAGAAATACATCATAATGCCTAAGTTACCTTTTCCAAACCCTAAGTCAAGCCACTTTACTTTGCTAGAACTTGAAGCATAAATTACCTTACTGTCTAGAGTGTTAAACCAAGGCTTAAGTTAGCTCACATAATCATAGTGCAAGTAAGGGTACATTGCTTTCAGATATTCAATGGCAAGTTAAAGTCGCACCAACGTCCAAGTTACTTACGTCTTGTCTCGGCAAAGCTTCAAGTCATGTTGTCTAACCTGAGATAAAATCATTTTACATGACCAAAAATCAATCCACTTGCCCTAACTTAGACACAAATCACCTTGCGTGATCAAAATTAGGTTCTTGCCAGTGCTCAAGACTCAAGTTACCTTTCCTATCATCATTTTTAGTGAGGTCCAAACCAACTTTCCTATTTAAAGCCCAAGTTACATCGTCTAGACACCTACTTGGCGAAACTCAAATGGCTTAGTCAAAGTCCAAGATAGGATACCCCGCCTTACCTGTGCTACAAGTAAAGTGACTTTGCCTTCCAAAATCTAGAAGTCAAGGTTAATTAACCTTGTTAGATGTCAAACTCAAGCTATATTTTCATGCTAAAGCTCCAAGATAAATGAATTTGCTTGGCTAAGGAGCCCAAATCAGATTAATTTGTCTAGCAAGAGTCCCCTGAAAAAGTCACTTGCTTGGCTAAAGTTCAAGTCACCAAGCCCAATCAAGAGAGAAGTCACATTGCCTGGTCGGAACAAAGTTAACTTGCCAAGCCAAAATTCATGTCAAGACACTTTGTATGACTAGAACCTAGAGGACAAGTTACCTCACTGGCTAGAGTCTCAAACCAAGGCTCAAGACAACTCCCCTAATCAAAGTCCAAGTTATGGCTCCTTGATTTGCAAGAACTTCAAGACAAGTGAATGTTATGCCAAAGTCCAAGTCATTTTACATTGTCTTGACAAAAGCTCTAAATCAAGTCAAGTTACTTGCCCAAATTCTAAATCAAATAACCTTATCAGAGTTCTAAGCACAAGTTAATTTCCTCGCCAAAGAACAAGTCATTATGTTTGGCTAAAAAGAATATTAATTTGCCTGGCTAAAAATTGTCACACCCCGTCCGACGGCGGAATCATTGGGGCAGATGAATGTGAATCGATTGCTCATAGCACATGGTAGTAAATTAAAATAATATTAAGTGTTATTTTCATTGAATAATACTAATCAAATAATCCATTACAATCAAACACTAATCCAAAAATATAACAAAAGCCCTTTATTAGACTAGGTTCAAGTCCTAAATGAGCATGAAGAAATCCACTAATCAGCATTCCTTAAATCATGTGAAAAGTAAACACAAAATTAAATACATATAAAGATTGATTAAAATGATTAGAAACAATTCAATTCACATGGTAATGTCAAGACTTATAATGCAATAGTATAACATAAAAGACAAACCAATACAATCAAACCTAATGACTGAATTGACTCGGTTCGCAGATGAATCCTTATAGAATAAATGATTTTGGTTCCAATCACCACGCGACTAAAAAAATGGGATGGGTTTGTTAAATCAATAGATCTATCATTGTTACTGTGATTGCATGAATTAATGATTGTGTTCTCATCTAGTTTATCTAACTATGCACAGATAATTGCAAGTAATAACATATCATGTATAGAATTGAATTTTTGAATAGAATAAAAATGAATAACAATTGATTGTATAATTGTCACATGATTTCCCCAAAACATACAATGCCTGAAAAGGGATATGAATACTCACATTGAAAATAGGATGTAAATGATTTGAATTCTAGAATGTGTAAATAGATAGCAAAGCTTTCTCACCGTTTTAACCTAAGAAATAGTGACCTATTGTCAAAATAATAATGATTTAAGGACTAGAATCCGATTAGGGTTTTGTTTGGGATTTATGTTGTTTAAATAATAGATTTCAAAATAATGTATAAAACAAGGATAAATTGGTTAGGTATTTAAGATAAAAAATCTAATAATGAATGATAAATGAATGAAATTATTAAGTATTATTTGAATATTTAATTTATAATCTTGAGGAGCAATTCTGCAGCCTCAACCTCCTTTCTCTCTTTTGACACTTTAGTGAGTGTAGTGAGGTAGGATGGTTGAGTGATAAAGCGGAAAACGTCTGAGAAACCAAGATCTTTCTCAGACGAAAACAGAGCAATTTGGTTGTGTTGTCTGTGTAAGTGCATGGAGAAATCTGGCTAGTTTCGGGGTTTGGCCATTTTTGAAAGCTTTAGCAAGAAGAAAGCTAAGAACAATAAGGGTTTGTGGGTGAATTTAGGGTTAGAAGTTCGCAGATGAAGAGGAAGAAGAAAGAGGGAGAACCATTGTATGGCTATATATATGGTTAGATGTGAGATAAAGTTAATGCTAAAGGATAAACTATGAAATCCAAATGTTAGTCCACCTCTGAAAAAGTGCCTAAAAAGTAGTTATCTTGGAAGTAAAAATTCTTCTGAAGGTAATTTTTTTAGAAGTTTTGAGAAAACTTCCGAAGCCAATTTGACTTCAAAAGATGTTACTTAGTTTGACAAGAATTGCTTCGGAAGAAAAATACTTAAAGTAATTTTGCTTCTGAGACATATTTGGTTTCAGAAGATATTAAACTTAAGAAGTTTTATTCAAAGGATAAATAAAGCTTTCGTGACTTAATTGGTTTTGGAAGAAAATTCTCCTTTAAAACATATAAGTACTTAGAAGCATATTTAAGCTTTTGAAGATATATCAGAATTTCTTTCAAAGGTAAATTTCTTAGTAAGTAGATATTAGTTTTGAAGACATAAATTTATTTTAAAGTCAATTTAATGTCTTGCGAAAGAAAATAAATCTTCAATTCTTAAAATTCTATAAATATCATTTAGAAAAAATTTCTTCCAATGTAAACGGGGCTTATATGAGTAATAACTTAGACAACTTTAAAGACACACATATTAAAAAAATAATCTTGAAATTAATTTAAGAAAATCTACTCAAAGTTAATCATCCCAATAGCTAATACAAGGTATTTAAATCTCTGTTTATCAAAAGCTTTTGTGAACAAATCAGCTTATTATTCAGTTATGTTAACTTTGACCAGTTTTATCAATATCTTTTCAAAATTATCTCTTATCAAATTATACCTAATGTTGATGTGCTTTGTCTTTGAGTGCTGCACTGGATTCACTATGATAGAGATAGAACTGTTGTTGGCTATGTGGATAGGAGTCTCCTTGAAGTTGAATCCATAGTCTAACATCTGATTCTGAGTACAACAGCTTGCAGCAGCAATGTATATAGCTTTAGCATTTGATGCAGACATACATGATTATTTCTTGCATTGCCATGGACTATTCTTCCACCTAGGAATTGACATCCTCCTGATGTAGACTTTGCTGTCATGTTGTAGCCATAATAGTCACTATCTGTATATGCATACAGATTGAAGTCAGAATTCTTTGGATACCAAATACTCATCTTAGGAGCTCCTTTGAGGTATCTAAGAATCCTCTTGAAAGCAACCAGGTTTGACATCTTGGGGTTGGCTTGATATCTTGCGCATATTCATGTGGCAAACATGATATTAGGCCTGCTGGCTATGAGGTACATAAAAGACCCAATCATAGCCCTGTAGAGATATTCATCAACACACTCCTCTTCAAGATCAGGTCCTAGGGAGTGGTTTCTGGCTATGGGTGTCTTAGCAACCTTGCACTCGGTCAGATGAATTCTAGTTAGTATGTCTTGCACATACTTTGACTGGTTTATAAAGATGCCATTGTCAACCTATTTCACTTGAATTCCTAAAAAGAAATAGAGTTCCCCCATGGCACTCATTTCAAATCTATTCATCATCAACTTTTCAGACTCCTTTTAGAGCTTTGGATTAGTTGACCCAAAGATGATGTCATCTATATAAACTTGAACCAGCATCAAGTCATTCCATGTTCCTTTGATGAAAAGTTTGTTGTTAATAGTACCTCTCTTGTAACCATGTTGGACTAGATACTGTGACAGTGTCTAATACCACTTCCTTGGAGCTTGACGCAGCCTATAAAGAGCTTTATCAAGCTTGTAGACATAATCAGAATGATCTGGGTCTGCAAAGCCAGGTGGTTTCTTGAAATACACTTCCTCATCTATCACTCCATATAAAATGCATAATTGACATCAAGTTGGTAGACCTTGAAATCCGTGGATGCAGCAAAAGCAAGGAATATTCGAACAACTTCATGTCTTGCCACAAGAGCAAAGACATCTATGTATTCAATCCTTTCTTCATGAGTGTACCCTTGAACAACTAGTCTTGCCTTATTCTTGATGACAAGTCCTCTATCATCCTTCTTATCTCTAAAAACCCACTTGGTACTTATTAGCATCTTCCTATATGTAAGAGGACATAGGTTCCAAAAAATTTATCTTTTGAATTGAAATAGCTCCTCCTGCATTGCTTTAACCCAGCTTCCAACTTTCAAAGCTTCATCAACTTTCTTTGGCTCAATCTGGGACAAGAAGCAAGAGTGTAGACAAATATTTTTATCATGGGTTTCTCCTCTTGTTCTCACCCCACTCTCAACATCTCCAATGATGTTTGTGGTGGGATAGGACTTGTGGATTCTCAGTTGAGGAATCACAGCCAGTTGTTTTGACAGATCTAAATTAGTAACATTTAGATCTAGTGATTGAGTCTCACCCATCACATCAGCATATTTATCAAGTGTAACTTGATCCAATGAGTGTGTGACATCATTGATGTTGTCTTAAGTGGAGTGGTTGTCAGCATCATGAAATTCATAATCACTTTCACCATCGCTATCTCCTCATACATTGGAAATCCCTTCATTTGAGTTTTATCCCTCATGGCTGGAATTGGTAGGCACATAAGATATATCAGCTGAAGAGTTTGTCATGGTTGTGTTGACAGGATATCCACTTGCAGGGTTTGTTACCATTGGAGCTGAAGGAATTCTATCATTTGGTCTTCTTATCTCAAATCTTGGGTCACGATCTCCTATTGATATGTTACCTGTAAATCCTTAAACATCTTCATAAGATTTGTTAAAACAATCGGTAACAAATCAAGATCAAATTCCCAATTAGGACCAGAACCTTTCATATTTGGAGTGTGTTCATTGAAGGTCATATTAGCTGACTCCTCAACTACTCTAGTTCTGAGATTGTATACTCTATAAGCCTTAGCTTGGGAAGAGTATCCAATGAAGTGTCCATCATCTGATTTCTCAGAAAATTTGGCTATATGATCTTTGGTATTCAAGATGGTGTATGGACATCTCGATGATCAGAGGAAACCAATAAAAGGTCTCTTTTTGTGTCATGGTTCATAAGGAGTCTTACCATGAGTTTTAACAACTAAAACTCTATTCTAAATATAGCATGCAATGTTGACTACCTCTGCCCAGAAGTTGATGGGCAGTTTAGAGTCAAAGAACATGTTCTTGCAGCTTCAATAAGTGTCCTATTTCTCCTTTCAGCAACACCATTCTGTTGAGGAGTTATAGGAGCACTATATTATCATGTAATACCCTTTTCTTCATAATATGTATCAAGGATTTGGTTCTTGAATTCATTTCTTTGATCATATCTTATGATCATATTGATTCTCAATTTTCAGAATGAAATTCTTTAAGATTTCAGGGGTCTCGTCCTTAGTTACAATAAAGAAGACCCAAGTATATCTTGTGAAGTCATTTATGATCACAAGGCAATATGATATTCTTCCCAGACTTATTACACTTGTGGGGCCAAAGAGATCCATATGTAATAAGTGTAGGGGAGTAGTGATGGAGTTCTCTTCCTTTGGCTTGTGAGACACTTTGTGTTGCTTTCCTTTCAAACATGCAACACAATGGTCATCACTTGTAAACTCTTTCTTTGGCATTCCAGTTACCAAATCATCTATAATTAATTTATTCATTTTCTTAAAGTTTACATGGCACATTATTTCATGCAAAACGAAAGACTCATCACTATTGGCTTTAGATAGAAAGCAAGAAACTTCTCCTAATGGGGAGGTTTCCTGCAAATCCATCTTGTATATGTTTCCTTTCCTAAGGGCTCTGAGCAGGATATGCTCTTGAGGAATGACCACCCTAGGCTTGAGAACAATGCACTCATGCACAGTGAAGAGCATTTTATGTCTCTGATCACAAAATTGGGATACACTTAAGATATTGCATCCAAGCTCTTTTGAAAAAGTTTACCTTCTCAATGTTGAGCTTACCATTTGTGACTATGTCCCTTCCTGTGATGTAACCACCAGATTCTCCTCCAAAAGCAACTGGCCCTCCATTAATTTTCTCAAAGTTCTAAAGCAAAGAGCCTTTGTCTGTAATGTGCCTTGAATAGCCATTTTCAATGATCCATACATTTCAATGATCCATACATTTTCTCCGAAGGTTCAGTCTCCAAAACTTCCAAAGTCATCAAAACTTCCAAGTATTGAAGGCCAAGTCTAGTCTTCCAAAGATGGTGTGAAAGATGAAAGAAGGCCATGTGACTGAAAGTTCTTCATCAACAACGACAAATGATCCACAGAACTTGCATATAGGATCAATTACTGTTTCATTATCTTCTTTTCACTTTGACAAGCCCAAGACCAACTAAGCTTGGATTTTCAAATGTAACTAACCATCTCTTTATGTGCAGGAACAGTCAAGACCAAAGGGAATGTATGGATCATTGATAGTGGTTGTTCCAGGCACATGACAGGAAATGGCTATTTGCTTCAAAACTTTGAAAGAATTGATAGATGGCCAGTTGCTTTTGGAGGAGAATCTGGTGGTTACATTACTGGAAGGGGCAGGGTCACAAATGGTAAGCTCAGCATTGAGAAAGAAATTTTGTTAAGGAGCTTGGGTACAATCTTTTGAGTGTATCCCAATTTTGTGATCAGAGACATAACATCCTCTTCACTAAGCATGAGTGAATTGTTCTCAAGCCAGTGGTGGTCATTCCTCAAGAGCATATCCTGCTCAGAGCGCACAGGAGAGGGAACATTATTGGACTCAACAAGTGCATTAAAAGGATAATGTTTGCCATAATCAAACATAATGTGTTCTAACATTCAAACAATCATTGACTAACATATTAGTTTCATTAACATTCATAATAGACACTAATCTTTATTTAAATTTCTTTTTCTGGTTTATAGATAAAAGAGGAATTTTTGCAAGTGTCTGCAGCGGATGAACAACTTTCCACAGCGGATGAAGAAAAGCTTCTAAGTGATTACAACGGATGACCTAAGCATACACAGTAGATGTCTAGTTCACAGCTGATAAACTGTCCATAGCGAATGTTCATCCACAACGGATGAACACTCCATAGCGGACAACTATCAAGTCAAGCACACATCAAGGTTAAGCAGACAGCATCCAAGACACAGTGGATAGCTTATTAAACATTCACAGCGGACGACAGATCATGCACATCGGACAGTCATTCATCCACAGTGGATGACTTAGACTTAGGATTTCTATGTAATTTTCGTTTACATAAGGGTATTTTTGTAATTGTTGATAGCTATTTGTATAGGCTATAAATAGCATAATACCCTAATCCTTTGTAAGATTTTTGAACAATCAATGCAAACAAGCATTTTGATATTCGTCTGAGCATTCAATCACTAGCAATCACATAATCATACATACACATATGCACACACTGATATCATATCCTTAATCATGGGTTTCTGCACCATGATTATTGATTGCTGAATACATTATAACAATCTGTTTTTATATTTATTGAGAGATTTGATATGATCCTTTCGGGAATCCTTCTATTTATGTTCTTGTTCATAAGTCATAATCAGCTTGTATATTGGGATTTTTGTTGGGATTTTCACAAATTTATCAGAGTCATTTTATCCTTATAAAATGAAAAACGCAGCGGAATTTGAATGAAAAACGCTGTTACAGTTAATATATATAAACCAATTTATATATCTGTTAAAACCTGTAATGGATAGTTATAAAAAAACAGGCTTACAAACAACCAAAGGTTGTTTAGAATTATATCTCTCGAATGGGTCAGAGGAAGATGATCTTTGATAGGCAGGTTCCAAAGTACGAGGCCTCAAGCTTGTCTACCC
>JACCIY010001209.1:0-42141 GCA_025506505.1 Flaveria sonorensis
TGAAGCCCGGGTCAGAGATCCGTTACGGGTGTGTTGGAGTGATCACTTACCTGCAAAGACAGGTTGATCGTCTTCAAAAGGATCCTTGATACTGCAAATGCTGATTTGATGCGGCATGTGTGTAACACCGATGCCGGTGGCCCACTGCAGAGGCGCAATGGATCTGTTTAATGCAAGAAGGATAAAGTGGTGTTGTGGTGGTGGTGGATTTTTATTCAGCCACTGGCTTCTGTTCCTTATTATTATGCTAATCATACGTCCCAACTGGAAAAGCTATAATAATCTCGTGAGAGAATGGGTGGTGGTGGTGGCGGCGGCGGTGGTGTGGGTAGGATGTGAAATGGATGATGGTGTTGATCATATCCCCTTGTGATCAGCCATGAAGGCATAAGATTGATGATGTTTGAGTTTGTATTCTATATATATATATACACTGTGTTACCTTTGGTTTGTCCTATATATACTAGCCTTTTTAGAGCCAGCTAAGAAGAGAATTTGTTAATGATTAGGTGCAAGTAGAAGCTAAACAAATAGATTATTGACTAAATAAGCTATCCTTAAATAATTACTACCAAGCTTTTGGTGGTTTGATTATAATACATGAGTGAGATTTTTTAAACACTTAGTGTGTGCCTATTAAATAACTCATTCCTTTCACTACATAACAAAGGCCTTTAAGCTATGTACACAACTACACATTAGTCATAATTCCTTGTTGAAGGTAGGTCGTATTGATAATCTGTCGATGATGCTTCATTTGAAATATGACAACGTGCGTTAGTTTTATTTGACCGTACCGATGGAATTTATTGTTATCATGGACAAGAGTATCATCAAAGCTTTTAAAAATGGAGTTTAGTGTGTAGCATGCAATATCAATGACACACTATTCATCTAGGGGCCATCGATAGATCTTAATCGACAATTTAATAAATAAAATATAGATGTTGGTTTTCAATAAATGTAAACATGTTATATATTTACTGTCAAACGGTAAAATACTTGATTGAATATTACTAATAGGTTAGATTACATATATAAAGTTTACAATGAAACCCTAAAACTTAACGGGCTGTGTAAGCTCACCCCTAATAATAATCATTACTATACTAAACCCTAATAACAAAATAGTCTAATACTTCCTCGCAGTTGGAGCGGTAGAGAATCAGATTCTCAAACTGAACACAACAAATAAAATAAAAAAAAAATAAAAATAGTCTCGATCTCAGTCACAATTTCGGCCAAAATTCAATAATTTTTGCAATCTTCAACCCAACCCTTACATGCAGTTCACATATGAATAATTATGTAATCTGTGAGGGGCATACGATGCAGCAATGCAAAGGCGAATAGGGCGGCTTAGTGGCGGAGCGTGTCCTGTAGGCGGCGAGGGCAAGGGCGGCACGCGGCAGGCTGTAGTCTATGGCGGTGCGGCGGCGGACCGTAGTCCAGACGGTCCGCCTTATCATGTGGTCGATATCCCAATCGAAAAGGTAAAAAAGAAAAAAGATGACACCCGTGATTGTGGTCATGGCGGTGGTGTGTCATACCGAAGGCCGGTGACCGTGGCCAGGCGGCGTTCTTCGTGGAACGAACTGTGGTACGACAAGAACAAAGAAAGAAAAGAAAACAAAAAAGATGGGGTACGGGACGGTTTTTGTATGGAAGAAATATTCGGGTTAATGGATGAATCTAAAAATCGAGACGGATTTTATTAGAACAAAAAAGATAAGAAAACTAAAAGCAAAGAGAATGGACAGGTGCGGCAGCGGCACATCGCCTTGCTAGAGTTTGAACACGGTGGCGACGGCTAGGGTTTGTATTTTTGTTGTGGCACGACAGAGGTGATAGAGAGTTTAGGGTGGCTCTGATACCATATCAGATTATAAAAGACTTATTGATATTATTGAATCGTTAGGTTTATAATTTATAGAGATTATAAGAAATTCCAGAAATCTAACTGGGTCTGTAGGCTCATATAATAAACCTAATATCTAATACTCCCCCACAGTTGAAGTGGGAGTAACCGAACATTCAGACTGGAAAATAAAAAACCAATAATAATAAGATAAACATGCTTGATCAACTCAGATATCCAACTTTTACCAACAAATAATAGTATGCTTGATCTTGTCATTCATATTTTGGTTGACTGTGCTATTCATAGTTTGCTTGATAATTCATGGTTCTTGATTCTTTGAATAATAAGTTGAGAAATGACAATCGTAGTCGTTGGCGATGTATCGAGGCTAATAGCCGATAGTCACTTGGATCCGTAGATCAAGAGATGAAATCTATAGGAATAAAAAGAAAAAGAAAGCAAGACACATGACCATGTCTAGGTGGCGGTCTCTTGGATCCGTAGATCAAGAGATAAGTCATAGACGTAATAAAGAAGAAAAAACAGAGAGAAAGGCATGTGAACGTGGTCAGGCGACAGTCTTTTAGATCCGTAGATTAAGATATAAGGTTCGTAGACATAAAAGAGAAAAAAAATTAGACGGAGAGAAAGGCCGATGACTGTGGTCAAACAACGGTCTCTTTGATCCGTAGATCAAGAGAAAGATCTGTAGATTTATAAAAAAATAAAAGAAAAAATCAATCAAACCATAGTGTGAGATCGATGGTCATGACCCGTGGTCTTTAGTGCCGTTAAAAACACCTAGAATTAAAAAAAAGAAAAGAAAAAGAAGTGATCGCTACATTTTGCGAGCCGTATTCAGAAAAAAACCAGAGAATGATGGTGAACCAACCAAAATAATGTATATCATGTTTGAATATTAAATCGATAAGAAGCTTCATTCAACATACAGGAACTAGAAAATAAAGAAACAAAACAGAAAACGAAGGTGGGACAGGGCGGCGGCGGCAGCGAGTGGCGGCACACCGCCCTGTCTAAGGTTTGAACATGATGGCGATGGCTAGGATTTGTATTTTTTGTGGTGGCACGTTGGAGGTGGTAGAGTGCCTAGGGTGGCTTTAATACCATGTCAGATGATGAAAGACTGAATTGATATTATTGAATCGTTAGGTTACAATTTAAAGATAATAATAAAGCATAAAAAGCTAACTGGGGTCGTGGCTCATATAATAAACCTAATATCTAATACTTACACATTATAAAAAGTCTATAATAAATAAAGGTTTTATTAAAACATACACAGTCACATATGCTATAAAAAGTCATTTTGATAACATATGTATGATTATAACACTAATGGGTGTTAATACATCTTGTTATCATGAATAAGTTATTTTAGGTTACACAATATAATAAGTCATACTGTATTATAACATATGTGTGATCGGATTGCATTTTTTAGTGGCCGTGTTGATTACATAACAAGCCATTTCATGTGCTTCGTGTGCATAGTAGGTTTCTATATCCTCATGTTTTGATTACATGTGGATCACTATTTCCCATCACCATTATATGCAATTCAACAAAAAACATAAATTGTGCGACATATAAGGTATTTAATTACCTGCTTAGTTTCGCTTGAGGAACTTGTAAACAAAGGTGCGTCTTTACATATAGAAGAAACCTATACCAATGACGTACACGTCTTCCAAACACAAGAGAAAACATGCTAAACCTTTAAGGTAGGATGAATTCTGAGACTACAATTCTAGAATTAAACACACCCAGGAGCTAAGCTTAGTATGAGCCCGGGGGGGGGGGGGGGTGCGCGGGGGGAGGGGGAGGCGCCTGATAATTAGGTATAATGCATGCAGTATCATAGTTAATATTACTTTTTTTAATATCCTTTATGTATCAAATGGTATTACTTTGTTACGTGTTTGTAATGTAGGTTATATGAAGCTTAACGGATATTATTTGAGAAGGATACACAGGATAGCAAGACTACGGTTTGAAAGGTGCTGAAAATAAAAAAAACTAGCAAACTGCAGGGAGGCCGTAAGCTACGGCCTGAGGCCGTACCTTACGACCCTGTGCTAAGTCCGTATGTTAACCCCGTAAGACAGGAGGTTTGGCCGTCTGGTTGAAGGTAGGCCGTAACCTACGGCCTATAGGCCGTAAGTTACGGTCTAACGTGATATTTTGAGGATTGTTTCAACTTTTAAAACCTATTTAAACCCTAACATTAGGGTTTCGAAGAGAGACTTGCCTCCAACACTAAGAACGAATCTTTAGACTATTTGGAGCCTTTGGAACTCTCTTTAATCATCAATTGATAAACGAGTCATATGCCCAAGTTGAAGATTGAAGAGAATATGATGAAGATGCAAGGCTAACCATCCGTGATCATCTCCGAGTGGATTGTTTTATGATTTGATTATGCCTTCTTATGTTCTTACCTAGTCAAGACATAAACTGTGATTGTTTAACAACTTTTATTTGTTTATGTGTTTTGAATCGCGTGTTGATTAAATATTCGTGTTAGTTGATTTGATTATTACTTATCAAGTTATCAGTTTTACATTGTTAACCATTGAGTAGTAATTAGGTTATCATCATTACTCGGTGGTTGCAAATAAAGTTTCTAGATTATGGCATTAGTTAGTTTACTAATTAATTTACATAATCGGATATCAAGTTTGTAATTACCTTTCAACATATGTGATAAACAAGTTATGTCTATGTAACTTCAAAATCGGGTAAAACATAAGCCGTGTATTCAATTACATTCCTGAAACCGCGGATGTGATCTCTTTCATCGCAATAGTTCCAAACCAAGGCTAAGTTTTGTTTTGTTTATTAAAGTAATCTTTTTAGTTAATCTCATCCACATCCATTTACAATCAAGAGACAATAGTTCAATTTTCTAAATTAGTAAGTTAGTTTAATAATCAAATGAATCGTGTAACACTAACCACATGCTCCCCGTGGATACGATACCTGACTTACCCTAGCTACCTAGGTTAATTAGGTTTTTGCATAACCCCAACGACAGGTCATCAAAATGGCGCCATTGCCGGGGAGCTAGTGCGCTTAGCGTTATTTGATTTGATTGATTTTCTTTTGTTTTAGTATTTGTTTAAGCTTTAAAATTAAAAAAAATAATAATTAATATTTAAAATAAAGTAAAAATTAAAAAAATCAAATATATTATTTGTTTTTTTAGTTTGTTTTATTTGTTCGTATTTACCTTGGGTATTCTAGTTTTTTTTGTAGGGTAATTTTCTTACAGGTTTTGTACAATCATAGATTGGGATAATGATGATGATTACGATCCATGTATTTGTTGCGGGAGCGATTGTCACTGGGTTCAAGATTGTCCACTATTCGAGAGAAAATATGGAAACATAGAAAGAGATGTTCTGAATATAGGAAGCAAAAAGGATATGTGAGAACAAATTATGATGATGGAGAGACACCCTCATATTATTCACACTTTAAACCTCCTCCACCATTAAAATATCAAGAATATATCATGTAGACATTATTAACAAATATGCTCAAGAGTGGGATTTGAATCATTATGAAGCCGAGATACCACAATTCTCAAGCTACCAAGAGGAATATGATGACTACTATCTTGAATACACTCAACTAAAATATGAAAAGCCTCAGGTTTCAATAAACTCTAAGCTTGATGCAATCATGAACATGATGGTGGAAAAGAAGAAGGAAGAAAAGTTAAGAGATAAATCATTTGAGGCTCTAGTTAAGTAGGTTAGCCAACTCATTAAGGATGTAGCTCAACTTAAACGAGAGCAATATGAGTTAGATTATGGCACCGTGATTGATGTTGATGTGATAGAAGTTGTTATGGGTCATTCAGAGCATGACTTGGGATGTTTTAACTTAAATGAAGATGTAATACCTCCGAAAGAGCTAGAGCCTAATGTTGATCCAGTTTATCCCAACCATTCTCATGTGCTTATTACTTCAACTATTAAAGTTGGGAAAGAAGATTTGAAGATCAAGATAAAAAAGGTGGCATTGGAAGACATCAGACAAATCATCATGAGATGGCACCATAACAACTACTCAACAAAATTGCTAATCATGATAACACAATTATGGAACTGGCAGGTCAACTATTGAGCTTTTATTAGGAATTCTGTAGGTAAATGTTCACTTAAACCACCATAACTATATCAGGTACGGTCTGGCTGAAGACCTAAAACTTAGCGCTAATCGGGAGGCAACCCGAAATTGATTTGTTTCTTTTAGTTTTTGTTTTTTTTTCTTGTTTTGTTTATTTTGTTTTTCAGCTTTAAGCACCGGATGCAAATATTCAAGTGTGAGGAAGCTCATGGATCTTTAGGAGCATAAAAGAATGTGTGTTTGGATGGCTTTACTTATCTAGTTGACCCATAACCACCATATATTGTTGATGAGGCACATTTTATCATCTATGATCAAGTCCATGTACTTTTTCCGTATCTTAAAGCTTTGCTAGTTTGGTGTCATTTAGTACAATCATGGTAGGCATAATGCGTCTGTGGAAAGTTAGCCTTGTAACTTCACTTGGGTAAATATTAGGATGTTTGATAGTACCCTTGTTGATATAACAATTTTAAAATTTACATTGAGAACAACGTAAGATTTAAGCGTGGGGATGAAGGGAAGTTTGAAAATTGAGAAAAAAAAATTTTGATTGAACAAAATCTTTCAAAATGCCCCTAAAGTGACTTATTTATGCATGAAAGCTTAATTTTTTTCAATTTAAATCGTGAAAGTATGTTTAACCTGTATACAAGCAGAGGTCCGTAGTCATAGCTATCTTGCTTGAAAAAAATTATTAGAATTATTAAAGATGTTTAACCCGGGGTAACAAGCAATATAGTGGACTTTTTATGCATGTTTTCACATCCTTAACCTGTTTACCATGTTTTGTTTGTGAGGATTGAGCCTATACATGAGCTTAGAACATCAACAGGTTAATTGCTCAACTTTCTTTCATGAGTGTTTACCAGAGCGATTGCATTATTCTAGAACTTTCATAATTGACACGTTTCTAAATCACAAACCAAACTGTTGCACATATATGATTAAGGCATTAGGATGAATCTTTGTTTTATTAGCCTTTTCAATCTTATTATACAACCCTAAAATACCCCTAGTCGCCGGTTTGAACCCCTAACCTCTTTAATTGTTTAAACCCTAAGCAACCCATTAGCCTTTTCAAATCTTTTTGACTTTTTAAGCCCATGTGATGAAATCTAATAAGTTTGCTTGAATTTTTGATATACTATTGTTAGAAGCAATGAAGTGTTTAGATATAATCATCATTCAAAAGAAAAAAAAAGAAAGAAAAAAAAGAGAGTAAATAATGGGTCAAAATGACCACAATATCAATGTCATGTTTCAGTGGTAATAAATTGTGATATGAGTCAAGTTTACCCAAATTATTGTGTAGTGTTACTTTATTATTCAGTACGTTTCAACATTCTTATTTGGATTTCATCACCTTTAGCCACTTCAAATTCTCTATCCGCACTCAAATCCTAAACCTTACATTACAACCCTTCAAAGACCTTTTGATGTGTGCATGGTTTGTGTTAATTTGTGGAGTTGCGATCATTATGCAAGCTTATGGAAATTATGAGTTGTTCTTGGTTGAGAGTACTACACTGATATAGTAGCATACCTTTTGCTAGACCAGATGTGACCTCTAGTATTTTTATTAAACGTTTGTTTAACGTCGTTACCTCTTGTAAGGATTCGTTTTAATATTAATGCAAGTACGAGGACTTATCTGTAATTTCTTGAAATCTTTATAGTTTAATTATAACTAAATAATTCAATACTTAATGATAACCATAATAATAATAATAATAATAATAATAATAATAATAATAATAATAATAATAATAATAATAATAATAATAATAATAATATAATAATGCTAATAAAAAATAGAAGAAACTATCAATATTATTTATAATAATGAAAATAATAATAAAATGACAAAATAATAATACTAGTAATTTTAAATAATCTTAAAAGAATGTTAAATCTTGAAATTTAGTAAAAACAAAATGTTTTAATATTTTAAAACTTGTAAATAATAAATTTTTTTTACATAAAATAACAAAGTTTAGAACTACAGGGACTAAAGCTGTAAATTGGTTAAAATAAAAACTAAAACTTTGGTTTTAAATTGATAAAACATAAAGTACAGGGACCAAAGTGTAAAATATTTTAAAAACCCAATTTTTTCCCCCGGTCGCCCTGTTTTTCCGATGAAGACCCCGAGCTCCGGCGAGCTCCGGCCACACCCAAAGTCCATGAAACTCATGGATTTTAATCATTTAAAACCGTTATCTGCTTACCCATATCAGTTTCGAACTCGATTCCACCTTTTATTTGAATTTAAGTGCGGATTCAAACCTGAAACCGAACCTTAATCAACCCAAGATCGGTTTTATAATTTAATCGAGTTAATAATGCAATTGAATTGGTGCTAACGTTCCTCTAATCATCTCGAATTCAATGTGATGATTTATTGCACTTGAAACAACAATTGATCAGGTTAATGCGACCTGAAACCCCCGACTTCAAGAGTATAACCGTTGGACGCGTAATCGAACAAATTAAGGTATAAAAACAGAGGGGAAATCCTCAAATTGAGTTTCTAAACTCCCTGTGCTATCAATTTCACCGAAACACACACGCATCAAAGATTTAATTCAAGAACACAGTCGCGATTTTGTTTGAATCCTAAATCGACAACCACAACACCAAACAGGTAATTAAAGGACTCTTTTGATTCGTTTTACATGAGGAATAAAATCCCCATGATTAATTTGAGTTTAACTAACGACTTGATGTTCAATTTGGTCGATTTCAAATTAGGGTTCTTGGCAAAAATTGGGGATTTCGGTTGAATAACTTTTTTGTTTGTTTTCTATTTCATGACACAAACAGGGCTCTTGGCCCGGTGGTTTAGTCGCTGCCTGGTGTGGCAAAGGGCTCGGGTTCGAACCCGAGGCCCTGCCACTATTTTTTTGAAAGAGTTTTATTAATATTTAAATTTCAGAAAATATTTAATATCATTATTAATCATATAAAAATCTTTTTAATAAAATTAAAATAAAATTATTTTCTTTTTAATTTTCTTAGAAATTCAAGCAAGAAATTCTCATTTATTTTATTTTATTTTATTTTATAAATTACTAAAATTGTTACAAATACCATTTATTATTAATTTTAAATTGTAATAAATCCCATTTAATTTTTAAATAATTTCAATTTAATAAATTCTTTATTGTTATAAAACATATTTACAAACTTATTTATATATTTTAAAAAAATATATATGTACATATTTAAAAATTGTATTTATCGTAATTAATATAATTATTTTAATCATTTAAATCTATAATTACTATTTTATTTAAATAGTAAATAATAATCATTTAATAGTAAAAGTATAACTTTTATTAATAGTGTTAATTACTAAAATTCTTATTTAAACCATTTAATTACCAAAATAATGATAGATTACATCTCTTTAATAACATGAAAATCATGGACAAATGGTTTATAAATATAATACCAAAATCACCATGTATAACTTAATACGACATATCATTTAGGTTGATCATTATCGTATTCCCGGTATTATATTCAAGACTTATTATCTGTCATCCTTATTATCCATGTGAGTTTTTCCATACCCCTTTTATATATTTTCACACTTTGGGATGAAACATGTTAACTTATTGATAATTGCACTTGTAAACTCGTTTGAATCTTGTAAATACTTGGGTAATTCACCTTATTTGTCGTGGTTAGTTGAACTTTAGTAATTACCATGTGATGACTATTATATATACAATCATTAACTATTGCTAGCCTGGCGACGTCATAGATCTATGGGCCTGACAAGCCTGCTTGGTATACCAAGTACACTTAGCTAATCGTTTAATCTTGTAATCTTGTAATCTGTCAAGGTTTGATTGTTACATTTGTTCATCCATCCATAGTTACTTTATTCAATAACCTATGACATGAATTGCCATCTTTTATATATATTTATATGTATGAAACTATGGAAAACTCACCAACTTTATGTTGACCTTTTATTTTTAACATTTTCAGGACTTGTTTCCACTTAAGTGCTCTTGAAGACTTGATCATATCTAGGACGTTGGACCTAGATTAAAAATGAAAAGACTTTTATTATCATTTGACGTTGGATTTTCCTATGTTTTGTAACTTATGTTATACCCTTATTGTATGTCTTGAATCTTGGAAATTATTAATATTTATACCTTGTAAATAGCGTTGTGTGGCATGAACAATCTTAACCCTCACATCTTGACGTTTCCGCCGTTAAGGTTGGGTGTGACAGATTGGTATCAGAGCCCATAACTATAGGGATTTAGGTTATTAGAAATGGTGGCCTAGATTATGGTTAAACTAGGGACCCTTTACATGACATTGTTGTAATCTTGTAAGTATGCTTATATGCCTATCACATGTTGTTACATGTTACATGATCAATTTCTTATGTGCTATTTGTTTATATTTAGAAAATAGTGCCTTAGGAATATGCCTTGAACCTTGTTTACCCCAACTCCTTAATCCTCTCCTATGCCTTTAAGTTCTACCACGACTAATCTTTTCTAAATCTCATTCTCGACTACGTGTGGAATACTACGCATCTTATCGAGTAGAAAAAATTTCTTAGACGATATGTCTTAATCTTGAAAATCTCATTGAGGTTTTAATTCTAATAGTCTTAGGGAAGTGTGTGACACATAAACACCTGTATTCTGGATTTCCTGGCAAAAGGCCCTCGGGCTAAGGAAAGCATTTCGTATAAATCTCATTGCGAGATCTGTTATGCTTACCTGGGATTTCCGGGATGAGTGCAAAATTATGGTCAACATACATATATTCCTCAAGGTAATTGGGATTAAGTCACCTTGACGTGTCCATGTTCCTTTTGGCTATGTGGTACCAATTGGAACCATCCTGGTTATATTTATAGATATCAAAAATTCTTGATTTCTTAAACTGGTTTATTATCGAATTCTAATATTTTCTATATTTTGATCTTATAGAATGTTCTCGTTATTATTGAACTCGTTTTACTCCTTAATTCCTATGTTTAAATATTATTATACGCTATGTGCCTCATGTGATTATCTCTATACCTTGACCAATGCGTACATAAATCTTAATATATATTTAAAGGCATTATGTGCCTAAATCGAGGGGTTTTCAACATTTTAAACTGTTACTTATGGTTTTCGAATCTCTTTAAAGTGTGTCCTATAATTGAATTCATGCAATGCTACAAAAATGGGATACCTGTATCTCGGGATGTTTTGTCTAGGCAAGGTATCCATATTAATTCGATTCGACCGATGGATCTGTTTACCTTACCTGGGAACCCATGAGGTGAGTGTCCGCTTATAGGTACGCGCGTCTTCAATAAAGTTGTGGTTGACCTAACACTTTGAGGTGAACTTATTCTCGTTGGTTTGCAAAACGAACGTTTACATTTGGAGCATCTCATTGTTGTTTTGAATCGTTTTTGTCATTGATTTTGTTTTCTAGATTTAAACCGTTCAAGCTTTGAAAACTTATCACCATTGATTCCGAACTATAACCTTAATCCTGGCAAGCATGATTTTTCTCTTGTTAATGTTACATTGAAGTAATTTGAAGTTTTTCTAAATTTCTAACCTACATTTTCTTTTCTTTTCGTTTGCTAAGTCGAGCTTTGTAATAACATTGTGTGATAAAATCTTTTAACCGTTTTGCACCATAGGAAATGTAAGAGTTTTCAAGTCAACTTATGACTAAGGACACTCGTATCTCCTAAAGGAAACAATCTCATCAAGACAGGAGTGAATTTCTTACCTTGATGACCATTTCCTTCTTCTTGTTCTTATAAATTCGTATTTTACAAATGGAATTACCTCATTAAAATAGGAGTGAATTTCGTACCTCGATGATGGTTTCAAATTTTTCTATTGTTTGTTTTTATGAAATTTCATCCTCTGAATAGGGGTGATTTCCTTATCTTGAGGACAGATTTCACACATTTTTCTCATAGACTCGTATTCCACGAATGAAATGACCTCATCAAAATAGGAGTGAATCCCGTTCTTTGGTGACAAATTTCAATTCTCGATTGTTTTCTTATTATTATGGAATTCAATCATCAAGATAGGCGTGAATTCCATACCTTGATGATAATTTCACCCATCTAAATTTTATGGATTAGTATTTCCTTAAATGAAATGACCTCTTCAAAGTAGGAGTGAAATTATGTACTTTGATGAAGATTTTCAATTGGTTATATTTTGTTTACAAAATTTTACCGTTAAGATAGGAGTGATTTTCCTTACCTTAATGGTAAGTTACCTCATCTTATTCTTGTGGATCCTTAACAATGAGTTAGGATCAAGCTCTTGTTTTAGTAGTTAAGAGTCATGGTTTGAGAACTACACCATCAAGTTAGGAGTGATATCCATACCTTGGTGACCATTCTCATTCTTTGATTTCCATTTTACCAAGGTCTTAAGACTCCTATTGACAAGAAACACGTAGTAACTTAAAGGGTGAACACCGTTAACTGATTTATCGATAGTGTTCCAACCTATCAAGTTAAAGCATGATTCCTGAACTCAAAAGAGGCCCTGCCCACCTTAGGTTAATCTTAGTTCCAAGACTGGAACATTTAAATCTTAATCGAATTTCTCTCACGCCTTTATGCTTCAACCTGTCGTTTGGTCTAGCTTTATGGAACCTTTTATTTCTTACTTACCGATTTTCATTCGGGTTATCATCAAAACATAATTGCACGATGATAACACTCCTAAAACAATCTTTCATGCAAGATAAGGTCATTATAAATTTATGTTATGCCTTCCTGGTCGTACCAATATTTCGGCTGCATTCATGGTTTGATGAACCACGTCTGCAAGCCGTCCTTGAAAAATCATTGTGATTGTTTTATCGATGATATCCTGAATTATTCAAGTTTAAACCCGATTACGAACGACATTTTTGGTTTCATCTTTTAACCATACAGTTTCCATTATTTACGTCACTTCTTGGATCGTCTTTGAATTCCTAATCTTGTAAATCTCTAAATCTCTATCATGATTGTGACTTACAAGATTCGTTATTACACCCATCTCGATGCGGGTCAAAAGGTTCATGAATTTTTTGCGATTTGTGTTCGTGGGTTGACATGAAGGAAAAGAAGGCATAGCGTGGTATATGTCCAAGTGCCTCACCTTTTAAAAGTCAAAGCCGAACATCAGCATCCCTTTGAAACCTTTGTGTAACTTGAAGTTTCTGTGTGTAAAGGAAAACATTTATCGATGAAGTTCATCACCAATTTGTCTCTTATTTCTATACATCATAATAACACTTGGTTCATCATTGATCGAATGACTAAACCGGTGAAATTCATATCGAATCTTGAGGAATATCGAGTTGAGAAATTGACTGTATCTACACCAACGAAATAATCAGCCACCGTGGTGTGTCTTTAAAATCTTTGATCGGGATAGTCTACTTATCTTTCGTTCTGGCCGAACCTTTAAATCGTCTTCGAAAACACAAGACAATCTTAGTACAATTCATCATTCGTAAACCGAAGCTGAAAGAACGATACAACCTCTCAAGATATGCATTGAGCTTGTGTCATTTTATTTAGTAGCTCTTGGGATTCTCAATTTTCGTTGATCAAACTTTCATACAATTACAAGTCTTTCCATTAGCATCAAGTTGTCATTTCATTATGTAGGTTCCTTCTAAATGGTTGAGTATATTGAGAAAGTGGCTTATAAGCTTAAACTGTTCTAAGAGTTCAACATTTCTTATCCAACATTTCATGTGTCAAATCTCAAAAATTTATCTTGTCAATGATAACTTTCGTAACCTACTGGAGGAGTTCAAATCGCATGCATCTCGTCGAGAAACCTGTAAAAATTTCGTGACTCCCCCGTAACCGAACAATGTACCACACCGATCGTCAAAGTTCGTTGGAAAAACAAACGTGGAGCTGAGTTCACTTGAAAACGTGAGGTTTACATGAAGAAGAATATCCCTTTCTTTGTGTTTAGCTTTGTCCTTAATTTCGGAACGAAATTCCTTAAAGTTGGGGAGACTGTGACCTCTAGTATTTTTATTAAACGTTTGTTTAACGTCGTTACCTCTTGTAAGGATTCGTTTTAATATTAATGCAAGTACGAGGACTTATCTGTAATTTCTTGAAATCTTTATAGTTTAATTATAACTAAATAATTCAATACTTAATGATAACCATAATAATAATAATAATAATAATAATAATAATAATAATAATAATAATAATATAATAATAATAATAATAATAATAATAATAATAATAATAATAATAATAATAATAATAATAATAGTAATAATAATATAATAATAATAGTAATATATAATAATAATAATAATAATAATAATAATAATAAATTATTATTATTATTATAATAATAATAATAATAATATAATAATAATAATAATAATAATAATAATAATAATAATAATAATAATAATAATAATAATAATAATAATAATAATAATAATAATAATAATGCTAATAAAAAATAGAAGAAACTATCAATATTATCTATAATAATGAAAATAATAATAAAATGACAAAATAATAATACTAGTAATTTTAAATAATCTTAAAAGAATGTTAAATCTTGAAATTTAGTAAAAACAAAATGTTTTAATATTTTAAAACTTGTAAATAATAATTTTTTTTACATAAAATAACAAAGTTTAGAACTACAGGGACTAAAGCTGTAAATTGGTTAAAATAAAACTGAAACTTGGTTTTAAATTGATAAAACATAAAGTACAGGGACCAAGGTGTAAAATATTTTAAAAACCCAATTTTTACCCCGGTCGCCCCGTTTTTCCGATGAAGACCATAGCCGAGCTTCGGCGAGCTCCGGCCACACCCAAAGTCCATGAAACTCATGGATTTTAATCATTTAAAACCGTTATCTGCTTACCCATATCAGTTTCGAACTCGATTCCACCTTTTATTTGAATTTAAGTGCGGATTCAAACCTGAAACCGAACCTTAATCAACCCAAGATCGGTTTTATAATTTAATCGAGTTAATAATGCAATTGAATTGGTGCTAACGTTCCTCTAATCATCTCGAATTCAATGTGATGATTTATTGCACTTGAAACAACAATTGATCAGGTTAATACGACCTGAAACCCCCGACTTCAAGAGTATAACCGTTGAACGCGTAATCGAACAAATTAAGGTATAAAAACAGAGGGGAAATCCTCAAATTGAGTTTCTCAAACTCCCCGTGCTATCAATTTCACCGAAACACACACACATCAAAGATTTAATTCAAGAACACAGTCGCGATTTTGTTTGAATCCTAAATCGACAACCACAACACCAAACAGGTAATTAAAAGACTCTTTTGATTCGTTTTTACATGAGGAATAAAATTCACATGATTAATTTGAGTTTAACTAACGACTTGATGTTCAATTTGGTCGATTTCAAATTAGGGTTCTTGACAAAAATTGAGGATTTCGGTTGAATAACTTTTTTTGTTTGTTTTCTATTTCATGACACAAACAGGGCTCTTGGCCCGGTGGTTTAGTCGCTGCCTGGTGTGGCAAAGGGCTCGGGTTCGAACCCGAGGCCCTGCCACTATTTTTTTTGAAAGAGTTTTATTAATATTTAAATTTCAGAAAATATTTAAATATCATTATTAATCATATAAAAATCTTTTTAATCAGAAATTAAAATAAAATTATTTTCTTTTTAATTTTTTTAGAAATTCAAGCAAGAAATTCTCATTTATTTTATTTTATTTTATAAATTACTAAAATTGTTACAAAATACCATTTATTATTAATTTTAAATTGTAATAAATCCCATTTAATTTTTAAATAATTTCAATTTAATAAATTCTTTATTGTTATAAAACATATTTACAAACTTATTTATATATTTTAAAACAAATATATAAGTATATATTTAAAATTGTATTTATCGTAATTAATATAATTATTTTAATCATTTAAATCTATAAATTACTATTTTATTTAAATAGTAAATAATAATCATTTAATGGTAAAAGTATAACTTTTATTAATAGTGTTAATTACTAAATTCTTATTTAAACCATTTAGTTACCAAAATAATGATAGATTACATCTCTTTAATAACATGAAAATCATGGACAAATGGTTTATAAATATAATACCAAAATCACCATGAATAACTTAATACGACATATCATTTAGGTAGATCGTTATCGTATTCCCGGCATTATATTCAAGACTTATTATCTGTCATCCTTATTATCCATGTGAGTTTTTCCATATCCCTTTTATATATTTTCACACTTTGGGGTGAAACATGTTAACTTATTGATAATTGCACTTGTAAACTCGTTTGAATCTTGTAAATACTTGGGTAATTCACCTTATTTGTCGTGGTTAGTTGAACTTTAGTAATTACCATGTGATGACTATTATATGTATAATTATTAACTATTGCTAGCCTAGCGATGTCATAGATCTATGGGCCTGACAAGCCTGCTTGGTATACCCAAGTACACTTAGCTAATTGTTTAATCTTGTAATCTTGTAATCTTGTAATCTTGTAATCTGTCAAGGTTTGATTGTTACATTTGTTCATCCATCCATAGTTACTTTATTCAATAACCTATGACATAAATTGCCATCTTTTATATATATTTATGTATTAAACTATGGAAAACTCACTAACTTTATGTTGACCTTTTATTTTTAACATGTTTCAGGACTTATTTCCGCTTAAGTGCTCTTGAAGACTTGATCATATCTAGGACTTGGACCTAGATTAAAAATGAAAAGCTTTATTATCATTTGACGTTGGATTTTCCTATGTTTTGTAACTTATGTTATACCCTTATTGTATGTCATGAATCTTGGAAATTATTAATATTTATACCTTGTAAATAGCGTTGTGTGGCATGAACAATCTTAACCCTCACATCTCGACGTTTCCGCCGTTAAGGTTGGGGTGTGACACCAGATACTAAACCGAGAGGAGTGAAACTTGTGAGAGGTGTAATTACATGCATAGGGAAGATTAGAAAGCTTGTTGGGCTTGGTTAGATAAATCTTATTTTAAAGAGTAATATCTTTGCTTACAAAGTTATAGCTTGAGATATGAAACTGTGAGTTGGGTATTACTTGGGACCTTAGCTAACAGAAGGTGAATACATGGCTGGATGTACTTGTCTAATGATAGTTGTAGTGTTATGAGCAAGTTTGCTTGGGGCAAGCAAATGATAATTGTGGGGATGTGATAATTGGGTATAATGCATGCATGTATCATAGTTAATATTACTTTTTTAATATCCTTTATGTATCAAATGGTATTACTTTGTTATGTGTTTGTAATGTAGGTTATATGAAGCTTAACAGACATTATTTGAGAAGGATACACAGGATAGCAAGACTACGGTTTGAAAGGTGCTGAAAATAAAAAAAACTATGCAAACTGCAGGGAGGCCGTAAGCTACGGCCTGAGGCCGTAACTTACGACCCTGTGCTAAGTCCGTATGTGAACCCCGTAAGACAGGAGGTTTGGCCGTCTGGTTGAAGGTAGGCCGTAACCTACGGCCTATAGGCCGTAAGTTACGGTCTAACGTGATTTTGAGGATTGTTTCAACTTTTAAAACCTATTTAAACCCTAACATTAGGTTTCGAAGGGAGACTTGCCTCCAACACTAAGAACGAATCTTTAGACTATTTGGAGCCTTTGGAACTCTCTTTAATCATCAATTGATCAACGAGTCATATGCCCAAGTTGAAGATTGAAGAGAATATGATGAAGATGCAAGGCCAACCATCCGTGATCATCTCCGGGTGGATGGTTTATGATTTGATTATGCCTTCTTATGTTCTTACCTAGTCAAGACATAAACTGTGATTGTTTAACAACTTTTATTTGTTTATGTGTTTTGAATCACGTGTTGATTAAATATTCGTGTTAGTTGATTTGATTATTACTTATCAAGTTATCAATTTTACATTGTTAACCATTGAGTAGTAATTAGGTTATCATCATTAATCGGTGTTTGCAAATAAAGTTTCTAGATTATGGCATTAGTTAGTTTACTAATTAATTTACATAATCGGATATCAAGTTCGTAATTATCTTTCAACATATGTGATAAACAAGTTATGTCTATGTAACTTCAAGATAGGGTAAAACATAAGCCGTGTATTTAATTACAATCCTGAAACCCGGATGTGATCTCTTTCATCGCAATAGTTCCAAACCAAGGCTAAGTTTTGTTTTGTTTATTAAAGTAATCTTTTTAGTTAATCTCATCCACATCCATTTACAATCAAGAGACAATAGTTCAATTTTCTAAATTAGTAAGTTAGTTTAATAATCAAACAAATCGTGTAACACTAACCACATGCTCCCCGTGGATACGATACCTGACTTACCCTAGCTACCTAGGTTAATTAGGTTTTTGCATGACCCAAACGACAGGTCATCAGCGCCGTCCCTACTTTCGCCCCTGCCCTCTTATGATGTGCTTCAAGCTCCGTATACACCACCCGTTTCTTACAATATCCAAACTATCATACACTTTGATACACCATAAGTTTCCATAGGCGTTATTCTTCTCAAGACATGAGAAACCTATAAAAACCCATTTCATATTATAACTTGACACGTACACATGTAAAAACCCGGACTAGCACAGACGGGGTTGAAACTAACTGTGATTCTAGGACTGACTTTGGAAGACTTCCTTTAATTGGAATACATATGGTTGATTTTGACACCAAAAACTCCAGTTCTAACAAGATAGTCTCCACCAAACAAATAGGTTTATGTGATACATGTGAAAAGCAAGAAGGTTTCAGAAGATAAAGAAAACCAAAGTGTTTATATGTATCGAACATCACGCTCGTTTGGAAAGAATTGATGTTTGGTCTTCAATTATAGTAACATTTATTAACGGATTATCAAAGGACAATACATCTGAAAGCCTTTAATTCCTAACTATAAAGAGTTGAAAAGCCTAGGCGAGATTCTTATATGAAATCTTGTCTTAAAGTATTATGGATGGATATATTATTGTGTGAATTCCCGTCATAATAGTTCGCAATGACAACCATGATTATGGAACTTACGTTCGTTTGGTCGTGTTTCCTCGATGATCATTATGTGAAAGTCTTTTTTTTTTTGTCCGGTAAATAATTATAGTTTTTACTTTTTATTCTGCTTTTGGTTTATTTTGGGACTAATCGAGGTCAGAAATTGGGGGGAAATGTCTTTGATTATCGGTGTTTTATTATACAAGGGGCTGCATGTTAATTGTTCAATTGCTATTTGCTTATGTTGTAGTTTGATTGGAATGTGGGGGGAAATTCGGGGGTTATTTTAGGGTTAGGAGGGGATGTATGTATCCTTTGACAAATGTTTTTGGTTGGTTACTTATAAGTTGTGAACATGGCTGCTACTAGAGCCTTAGGTGAACCTAAATATTGGATATTAGATAATTAAGTTTTATTGAAGATGAGACAGATCTAACGATCAATGTTTTAGTCATTGTACTGTATTGTTATGATACTCCATGTGGCTATTTTCTTGCTTGCAATTTTTTCTTATATGAATGCAACAGCGATTATTGAACGTAATTGACCCTAAACCATAGAGTCCGGACACATCTTTGTAATCGATACCGGTTAAGACATTGATTTTGCTAGAGGGCTATGTTTGTTTAAAATACTATATTTTATTTGATTTGGCAAGTGATGTTTCTTTTTTCTATATACCTTACCTTGTATCAATGAATCGCAACATTCGATGATCCTTAGTTGATGAAACTCGGTTTTCTAGTAATATATATTCTTCCTTTGGGTGCGTGGGTGCGCTTGATAATTAAAGTAGAAAAATGATTTTTTTAAAGTTTAATAATATAAAAGTTCTTGTTTAGAATAAACGCTAGAAGTTAAAATTTGATAACTATAAAAAGAAATCATAACACGACTTTTTCGCACTTAAATTATAGAAAAAGAAATCTCTACACTTACAAATATAAAGCTTAACTATACAATGTGAAGTGTACGTAGAGATTCTAAATTCCCTAATCAATTTCCTCAACCTGCTTTGTATGAAGAAATAATTAGTAGAGGTTTGAACGAGCTGGAGGTTGAGCTCAACTTGTTTAGAGTTTTATTTTAAAAGCTTAAACTAGCTTGTGAGAAATTTTAAAAATCAAGCTCTACTCGTGCTTGTGCTCGGCTCATTTATTATTTAATATATTTTTAATTAATTTAAAAACTTACAAATATCTTCAGAACTACAAGGACTCCTATAAATACATAGTTTTTTTTTATGTTTAATATAAAAAATTGATTGAAATATAATGTTTAGTTGTTTCTTTTGAAATTAAAAAAAAAAATATCTATGAACCAATTTGTAATCCACACACACACGCACACACGCACATACGCACACACGCACACATATATATAAGTAAATTACTATTTTGGCCCCTAGGGTTAGGGCCATTTAACTTTATCAGCCCAAAAAGGAATCTTTTAACATATCAACCCCTAACGTTTTATTTCTTAACTGTTTTGGCCACTGACACTAACTCTGTTAACTTTTTTCTATTAAGTATAAGAGTATTATGGTTATTTTACACCTTAAGGACTGTTTGTGTCAATTTTAAATCTTTACGATTATTAATGTACATTTAGAAAATAAATAATACAACCACCACATCACCACCTAACACAACCCCCACCCACCACCCAAAAAAACCATCACATCAGCACCTAACAGATCTACATCTTTTATTAGTTAAGGGATTTGGCACCGCCACCACATCCACCACCGTGATACCCCCACCTCCACCTGCAACAACACCAAATTTTCCACCGCTGAATGCCATCTCCTCCGCCTCTTTCAGATCTACCACACAACTTTTTCTAAAACAACCACCACACTACCACCTAACAGATCTATCGGTCACCGGCGACTCCCATAGCCTACAACCCCTTCGTGATCCCAAGAGGTGTTCGATTGGGTCACCAAAAGCAGCAGAAATAGTGCATGTCGACATCCACGACCAAAGGAGTACATCATCCACCCAAACAAATCAACGTTCGAGTTGGACACGGATGACCACAAGCGGCCACCACAGCCAGCGTCCCCTCTGTTGGACGCCATCTCCAATTTTTCCATCGTTGGATACAATCTCCTCCGCCCCTTTCAGATCTACCACACCACTTTTTCCAAAACAATCACCATACCACCACCTAACAGATCTACTAGTCACCGGCGACTCCTACACCCGACAACCCCTTCATGACCCCAAGAGGTGTTCGATTGGGTCACCAAAAGCAGCAGAAATCGTGCACGACGAGATCCACGACCAAAGGAGTACATCATCCACCCAAACAGAACTACGTCCGAGTTGGACACGGGCGACCACCACAGCCGGCGTCCCCTCCTTAACCCCAACAGATCTACATCTAGGGTATCCAAGGGGGTGGGTGGTGGTGGGTGGTGGTTGTATTTGTAATTTTAAAAATGTGCATAAATAACCCTAGAGCTTTAAATTTTACATAAACAGTCCTTAAGGTGAAAATGAGCAAAATGCCCTTACACTTAACTGGAAAAAGTTAACAGAGTTAGTGTCAGGGGCTAAAACAGTTAAGAAACAAAACGTAAGGTGTTGATATGTCAAAAGATTTCTTTTTGGGCTGATAGGGTTAAATGGCCCTAACCCCAAGGGTCAAAATAGTAATTTACTCGTATATATATAATTAAGAATTAATGAGTTGTCACTTATCATAACCCTCCACTTAATTAATCAATGATCCAGATTAGTTTTCACGGTTTTTAGATAGCATAGAGTTTATACCGAATCTATCATCTAGGTTATACTATCTACATATGTGTAGTAAACAAAAAATTAAAAATATATGCAAGCATTAGTTTTAGGAGTTTTTATGTTATTTTAATGGTTTTTAATGTATATACACATGCCCAACTATGTGTAAAAATATTAAAATTATAAAGATATGAATTATTGGTATTAGTTTTTGTGGTTTTTATTATATTTATGAGTTCTCAAATGATCTGAACCATATGTGTCTATATATATTATATACATATATTTATACTTATTGTTTTTTATATATAACATAATACATATCACTAAACAATTTTAATTGCAGTTTCATATAACTACAATGATAATTATTCATATATATATATCATATCTATCTATATATATAGATAGAATGATCATTTAGGCTTATAAGCAGACTCGAGCTCAATATATGAAAGACGGGCTCAAGCTCGTTAAAGCTTAGCTTAATTTAATCTTTTACCAATCCGATTCTTGATGTCATACCAATTTGACTAACATCAATGACTCAAGAGTCAACACCAATTAAAGAAGAACCACAATGTCCTAGAGGAAAAAAAAGAAAAAAGAAAACACCAACAATGTCAACTTCAACATCGCTTGACATAAATGAAAATATGGAAAACCTGATAGGTAAGTTGAAGGAGTTTCTCAAGCTTTAAAGAGAAAAGACAAAGCTAAAGAGAAATAAAAAAAAAATGTAGAGAGACAATTTAAAAATACTTACGACCAATATCGATCATTTAAAGGACTGGTAACGTGAATTGGTTGAAATAGTTAGACTCTTAGGGGAAAATATAAAATTTAGTATTTTTGTTTATGTTTTCCATGGTAACTTTCTTATTTAATTATGGTCTTAAGAAATTTAAATAATATTATCCTTTAATTTATGTCTTGTTTTTATTAATTATTTACTGTTTAAATTTATCAATATATAACTTTTTCAAAAAAGTTTTAACTCTCAACTCACACTTACTAGGTATATTCCTCTTTAGTGGGCGAGTGAGTTTTGTACTGCTTCCGTGACATCTACGTGATACAACTTACAACTCACACTCACTAATTAAGTATACACTCACTAATTAAGTATATCACATACTCTTAATTAGAACGTTGAAAAATTGGTGTCAAATTGATCTAGGTCGAATGGGGGGCAAGTGGTGACTGAAACATAACAAAAACGCGTTTTTATAGGTTTTCAAAAAGTGACCTGGCGTAGGCTACGCCAGACAGCGTAGCCTACCCTGGGGTACATTCTGCTGATTTTTTTCTTGAGCTGGCGTAGCCTACGGTGGCTACAGTAGGCTACGGTGGAAGCCTTTCTGCTACACTTTGAATCTTTGTTTCTTGACCCCTCCAATGAATTGTTTCATCATGTAAGCTTCTAACTTACTTGTTTTTTACCTACAAAATCACTTCCAACTCATAGTGAACCTATTCACTCAATCACATGCATAAAAACGAATAATCATATGTAATATTTAACGTTTTAAATGCATTATGCTCAATGTATTAAAATGCTTCATGGAAACGTTTGCTTCCAAAAAGTTAATGCCTTTGCTTCCAACAAGAGTTTATATCAACAATTGAGTCAATCTCTACTCGTGTTGATGTCCAGTTGTGATCAAGACCAATTAAGAGATGATTACTTGTATCTTCTAGCATTTTTCATACTATATATTCTCCTTGTAGTCATTTCTTGCTTTTAACTTTGCAAGAGTGCCTCCTAATGAGATCTTATGTTAAAAAGGTAAAATAATATATAATTCATCATTATATTTAGAAAAGGTTTAAAGAAAATCTAAAAATAGTTAGTGAACCACCTCGACTCATACTTACAAAAACTTTCACCGGCATTAGCTCAAATATATTATAGTTGATAAACCCGTATATATTTTTCTTTAAACAACTAGTAATTTACTCTTATTAATCATATGCATTTATATCTTATAAAATTTAAACGCCCAATCTTTTATATAGATAGATATACATCACAGGCTTACAGCCATGACATTCCCTACTTAAAGATGATAGAACAGTTTTTCTTAATTAAATTAATCTATAAAAAAGAATTGGATTTTAATATTTTTTTAATGTAAATAGTAGAAAAAAGAAATGTTAGCAATGATTGGTTTTGGTCTTCAGAGGAATGTCCATGTGAAGCTACCCATTTTTAGTGAAAATATATTATCTATTTGCATACTAAATTTTTATTTACTTTTTATTATTATAAATGGATAAAAAAGGATTCTTTTGACCTAACAAGAGGGTCTACGCCTTCATAATTTCTCCGTCACCCACTATAAATATTCTCACGTTTCATATGTATTATTTAATTTTATAAAAATTATATACTATTCGATAATATTGATTTGATTCGATTATAATTTTTAACTCTTAAAATGAAAACGCTGACTATGTCATTCACTACAACGTTTTACTTCTTCTAGATACATACATTTATATGTAAATTTCATGTATATAGAATTGTGTATATGTTTATAGTGATGAAACATGCAAACAAATTTCACTTATATATCTGATTTTCTAAGTTCATTTATTTTAGTTAAATATAATAGTTTACCCACTTTTTTATTAATTATTCTTACATGAATTTTTTATACGTACCACGTAAGATTAAAGTTTGTATATGTTTATAGTGATGAAAATGTAGAAAAAAATTTCAATTTTATATATATTTTCTAAATTGACTTATTTTATTTAAATATAATAGTTGACCCACATTTTATTTATTAGTTATACATAAATTTTTAATATGTCATGTACATGAAGTTTCTGTTGAATATTCAAGAATTTAATTTTTTTATAAAAAAATTTGAACGGCAATTTTTTAAAACCTTGTACTGAATTGTTCAAGTTTGTGTATTCTAAAGCATTTAGTAATGTTTTTTTTTTAATATCAAAGTCGGTGAACCATAGTACACACAACTTTTGTTCGTATATAATATTTACAATTAACTTTGAGCCAAAAATCTTGACTGTGTGGATGATAAAGTAGTCATTTATTTATTGCATTAATCCAAGTTCAAAACTTCGGGAGCCCCTTTCCCAACTTGATTCTTACACCTATTTGTGTATATTTTTTTTCTATGCCTTAGTACAACTTATATATTTATTCTTAATAGATGGATTTTAGTTGTGGCCTGCCACCTAAGTTCAAATCTAGCAGATGATATTTGTTTTTTCTTTGACGCTTTTGGATTTTTGTTAATAAGTTTGGTTTTCTTACCTTTGCTTTAAATCTTAGTTAGGGAAAATAGATCAGTCTCAGCACATGAGGGTTATACATTTCTAATAATTTGTGAAACCGACACATTTAAGTGTCCAATGATTAGAAGTACAATACCTATAAATTTTTATACATTTAGACCCCAACCAAACAAACACTTTAACAAAATCTTTAAACCTTTCAAGATTCCCATTTATATCCATATCCAGGTTAAATAAATCAAATCAAAAGATTTAATTTGTTTAATTATTCAATGATTAAACAAGTGCCTAATGATTGGAAGCTCGAATCTTTTAAAAGGTGTATGTTTGGAAAGGGTATTGATCGAGTTGAAGGGGACGGCTGCTAAAGGCTAAAGCAAAACAAGTATAATATTAGACTAATTTGGTTTTAATGATTAAATAAAGTCCATATATTGATTACAATTAGATCGTATCTAGCTAATTACATGTTCGTCACACAATTCAATGAATACAAATTTGAAGGCATGATTAAATCTTAGTGCCAAATCATGCTTTTCAAGCACTACTTTCCGCCAACAAATTTGTATTAGTCTCTTAGTATAGTAAAAATGATTATGTTTTAATTTAATGTATTTTATTCTAAGATACGATAGGCTACATTTTGAAAGTTATAACTTAAGATCTTTTATATAGACTAAAAAGAGAGTTTAACTAAAAATGAAGGACGCGAACGAATTGTAGGTTCTACAGTTCGGATATCCTAAATGACACTTTTAAATCGTGAATCACTTTCAAATTAAAGTAATTTTAATGTTACTCGAAATATTGATCCGATAAGACAAAAATCACACAAGAACTAGTAATAAATTCTATTGTGAACGTGACCAGAATCTTATTTAAATTCATCCTCTCTAGAGATCGTCTTTGTACACGTGGGAAACCAACAAAACAATTTGTTGAAACATTGAAACTGTTTGTGGTATAGTACGACACTTAACTGTTACAACTATCAATGCTTATTCGTTTACATTGGTAGTATGTAACCTTGTTGTTGTTGATGATTAAGTTTCCACTTGCTAGCTGTCACTGCTAGCCCAAGTTACCTTGATGCATAAATTGCTACTTATAGTCAAGGTGCTACAAATCAAATGTTGTTGATCCCACTTGCCACCACTTGCCACTTATAGTCAAGTTGTTATAAACATATTATGTGTATTTATATATAAGTGTAATTATTATATAACAATGTGCTATTATATTATACTAGCATATTATTATATTATAACGCTATGTGTATGCCCGTGCGTTATTATATATGTATCTAATGTAACTATTTACATAAGAATTTCATACGTTTTAATTTCGTACGTTTTGCATGCTTTTAATCTCGGCATAAACAATTCTAGTATCTAACAGGGAAAGCAAAAATTTCTTTCTTCACATGAAAATGAGACAGTGGTTTAACTCCCTTTTGTTTGTTAATTTTTCATATATACTCAGTAGGAATCATAATATTTGGAGCTAGCTCTTTCTCCTATCATTTTGTTTGTTTTATTATTCTTAATTTCATGCTTTTCATTAACAACACTAACGTTTACAAAATGTAGTCCGACGGTTCTAACGACCCAAGCCACGAGTTCAAACTGAGCAATTTAGAGCTACATCATACATCTTTGTTATACATACATATGTATGTATGTACTTGTGTGGGAGAGATTGAATTATTACAATTATTATAGAATTGTTTGTTTAATGTATATTAACAATTATACTTGAATAACAAAGTTATATTAATTTTACATACATGATTTTGTAGACCCCTTGGAGTTTTGTAGTTTTGCTTCAAATAGAATATTGGTAGCCTAAAGTAGCCTTTTAGTAGGTCGATTCAATGATTATTATGACCATGATCCCACAAACCCATTAGCATCATGATTTTATAACTTAATCTTGATGATCATGGGTCTAATATATATCAAACTTAGAATTTTATGTAAAATCATTTTCGTATGAAAGTGAAAACTTAATAGTAAAGAAGTTTAACATTCGGATCTGAATAGGGGAAACGGCATCTATATTTATAATTTTTACTAGAGGGGTATACGCGCATGTTAAGACGGTTCGGTTTTTTATAAAATTTATATTAAAATGTAGGAAAAATAAGAATGTAACAACAACATATCAAAATTTTATAATTGATTATACACCTTAATATATAAAAGAAAACTACATATTGATTCGACTCCGTTTTAAATAAAAATTAGGCAAATTTGATTTTAATATTCAAACTCAATTTAACCAAAGACTCTTCAAGTTTTTAGTTTTCAGTTTTGTTGCCAATAGCAATCTCATTAGCATAATTATTATAAATTGATTCAAACTCGATTTACATATATTTTCCACTTGAATTTGTTCGTATGTCTTTTTATTTCGTTCATAATTATTACTATGTGTGAAATCAAGTGAAAATCAAGTGTGAAATCAAGTGTAAGTATTTAATAACTATACTACTACGATTGTTATTGACAACAAATATAAAAGTTTAAAGTGTCATAAGTCAAATTATTAGTGTAGATTATCATCAAACAAATAGAAAAAATCAATTGTAAATCATGGTGTACCTTTCCTTTGTAATCTATTTAACATCCCCTTTATTGCTTCTAGCCCTTTCTAGATATCTAATAATAAATTTGCTGTTCAAATTCAAAAAAAACGCAGCAATGATGAATGTTTAGTTTGGAAATTACGAATCGGGTCTATTGTAGCCTATACTTTATAGCTTTGGCCACTAAAGCCGGTGTAAATTCGAGTTGAGTTTTGACGTAAATTTAGTCTGGAAAGGAGTCGTGTCGATTCGCGTCCGATGCCGCCACAACACGCGGCAGGCTAAAAACTAGTTTATTTTACGATACACTATGGGCAACTATCATCTCACCTTCATTTTAGCTAAGTCTTTAAAATCTACCCGCTTGGTGAGTTTGGAATATAGCCATAAACAGGTAGAAACGATCACCTCTACCCATGGATAATGTCTTTTGTGTGCCTAAATCTACATTCTACAAGATACAACATATACTTGTATGTGCAGAAGAAACAACTTTCTAAACTTGTATCTAGTTTAACAAAAATGACCTTCTCAGTTAAGGAAAGTTCCTTTCCTGATCCAATTTATTCAACATGAACTCCTCCATTTTTCGGTTTAATATGCTAGCTAACTTGACTTGATATAATTGGATTGAATTATTTGAATGATGTAAGTAGAATGGAGGGGAAACTCCTTATATACAAGTGAGAAATCTATAGACCCAATAAACCCAAGAGAAATCTATCTTGGGCCCGTGGATGCAAACGCAACTAAATCCTAATAACTAAGTATCACTATGTACTTACATTCAGCTGTAAGTCCATGATATTATTTGATATACTTGTGGCCATAAACTGCATGTATGATATTTATTTTTGCTTTTATGCTATCCTCATCTCTTTTTTTTTTTTTTTTTTAATTTTAATGTCAGGTTGTCTGTTTATCATAAGGTTCATGCTATATAGAGACAAATGTCACGACCTGCCTAAAATCAGGTCATGTATCTCGGATTCCGGAAGTTTCTGTAAACATTTAGAGGCGTCTAGGGCTGTTCAGAAGACCCCAGAACAACCCAAATAAATTTGGATCAAGAAATACAAAGTCGAAGGATCTAGATCATTCTTGAATGACCTTAAAAAGATCTAGATGGCTTGATATTTTGATAGAAAGATCTAGAACATATTATGTAAATATCTTGACATAGAAGGATCTAGATCAAGAATGATCTAGATCCATATGAGTAGTATAAATAGGGCTGATCACTCTCATTTGTAAGCACCCAAAAATCCATACAAGTCTAGTGTAAAGCACTTGTAAATCACACTTGTAAACTACCTTGTAAGCAATACAAAGTCATCTGTATTACGAGCTTGCAAACGCTTCCGCATCGTAACTTTAATTGTTACTTAGTTTGGGTCACAAAGGCTGAACTTAGAAGGATTCTAAGTGCCGCACGAGAGCTGAACAAATTACTCCGTGACAAGTGGTATCAGAGCCACGTCGGTTCATTTGGGATGGCAACCGAAGCAAGCAAACTTGCAGCTGCCGAAGATAAGCATGGTCGAGATGAATCCCAAAAGGGACCAAAGAAAGAACGAGGTATGTCCAAGGACCGTACCTTGGAAAAACGAGTTAATGACATGGAGACAGGCCTTGTTGATGTGGGTTCACAAGTTGACCTGTGTCTCCAAAGATTAGACGCATTAGAAGAAGACTTCAATGAGCTCCGAGAAGGACTCAAGGCTGCTATGGAATTACTTCGAGATGAAGTAAAGCTGATGATCAAAGACGCAACTGGAGACGCTACGACTAAGCTGCGAAAAGAGATGGATGATCAATCTAATGACATGCATCGCAGCTTACTTGGCATGGAAGCCAAAATAAACGATTGCAACAAAGCCATGGTCACGACGGAGGGAATGTTGTGAACCTGACACCTAGAGTTGAAATTCCCAAACCATCACCGTTTATGGGCAAACGAGAAGCTCGAGCGGTTGATGACTTTATCTGGGAAATGGAGCAGTACCTAGGAGGGGTACAAGTCTTCGATGACGCCACCAAAATAAAGACAGCAACGATGTATTTGAAAGATACTGCAGCGCTGTGGTGGAGACGTCGAAGTGTGGATATCGAACGAGGTACGTGTACAATCAAAACTTGGGCTGAATTTGTTCAAGAACTCAAACGACAATTTTATCCAGTAAATGCTGAACACGAAGCGAGAAGTCAACTTCATAAGCTCAAACAAACCGGGACCATCAAGGACTATGTCAAAGAGTTTACGACGCTTGTCCTTGAGATCCCGGACTTATCGGATAAAGACTCCCTCTTCTACTTCCTCGATGGTCTGCAATCATGGGCCAAGATAGAACTAGAGCGAAGAAATGTTCAAGATCTTGCTTCAGCAATTGCAATAGCTGAAAGCTTGATCGATCTTAAAGAAAAACGACCATATAGGCCCATGAATGAGGAATGTGATGAGGAGAAAGGCGGGGGAGTTAAGCCTAATTATGATCGAAGGGTGGAACCAAGGAAACCACCACGATACGAGAACGAAAAGCGCACTCCAAAATCTTGCTTCATATGCGATGGACCGCATAATGCATGGGATTGCCCGAAGAAACAAAGTTTACAAGCCATGGTGGTGAGGAGTGATGATGCATCCCACGAAGACAAGGAGGTTCGTCTCGGGGCAATGCAACTACAAGTTTTAAACGCGTTAACGGCACATGAAGGGAAGCCGTTAAAGTTGGCTGAGTCGCGCCCCACGAAGAGACAGGGCAACATCACGAACACAGAGACAAAAGGACTTCGGTTTGTGAACATAGAAGTGAATGGACGACTTGCAAAGGCACTGGTCGATACCGGAGCAAGTCATAACTTTATCACACGTGAAGAAGCTAAAAGACTTGGTTTAAGAATCTCCACACGTGATGGATTTCTTAAAAACGCCAATGGTGACACAAAACCGATCGAAGGAATGTCATGGGCTGTCAAGACTAAGATCGGGACATGGCAAGGTAAGCTCGATTTCTCGATAGCACCATTGGGCGACTACAAGATCGTGCTCGGGATGGACTTTTTCAGAAAAGCAAAAGCCGTTCCAGCAACTTTTCTGAACACTTTGTACATCGTCAAGGGCGATCAAGTGCATACTGCAATGCTGGAGTCAAGCACCAGCCACAAAGGGAAAATGTTATCCGTCTTGCAACTCGCAAGAACAAGCCGGGGGAAACTCAAGAAACACGACGAGGACGTCGTGGGTTTAGGTGGGGGAGAATGTCACGACCTGCCTAAAATCAGGTCATGTATCTCGGATTCTGGAAGTTTCCGTAAACATTTAGAGGCGTCTAGGGCTGTTCAGAAGACCCCAGAACAACCCAAATAAATTTGGATCAAGAAATACAAAGTCGAAGGATCTAGATCATTCTTGAATGACCTTAAAAGATCTAGATAGCTGGATATTTTGATAGAAAGATCTAGAACACATTATGTAAATATCTTGACATAGAAGGATCTAGATCAAGAATGATCTAGATCCATATGAGTAGTATAAATAGGGCTGATCACTCTCATTTGTAAGCACCCAAAAATCCATACAAGTCTAGTGTAAAGCACTTGTAAATCACACTTGTAAACTACCTTGTAAGCAATACAAAGTCATCTGTATTACGAGCTTGCAAACGCTTTCGCATCGTAACTTTAATTGTTACTTAGTTTGGGTCACAAAGGCTGAACTTAGAAGGATTCTAAGTGCCGCACGAGAGCTGAACAAATTACTCCGTGACACAAAGCTGCCAAGAGAAGAACTCTGCATGGCAGCTTTGGTGTGGGTCTCGAACAAAAGAAATTAGCAGATGACGCTGATTCATCTTAGCAGAAAATTGTTAATTGGATTGGACAGTTTAGAAGTCTATGAAAGTATGTCCTAAATGTTTACAACATCCTAAATTGTTTTGTAATCAAATAAAAAAAGTTGACCTGTGTCTCCAAAGATTAGACGCATTAGAAGAAGACTTCAATGAGCTCCGAGAAGGACTCAAGGCTGCTATGGAATTACTTCGAGATGAAGTAAAGCTGATGATCAAAGACGCAACTGGAGACGCTACGACTAAGCTGCGAAAAGAGATGGATGATCAATCTAATGACATGCATCGCAGCTTACTTGGCATGGAAGCCAAAATAAACGATTGCAACAAAGCCATGGTCACGACCGGAGGGAATGTTGTGAACCTGACACCTAGAGTTGAAATTCCCAAACCATCACCGTTTATGGGCAAACGAGAAGCTCGAGCGGTTGATGACTTTATCTGGGAAATGGAGCAGTACCTAGGAGGGGTACAAGTCTTCGATGACGCCACCAAAATAAAGATAGCAACGATGTATTTGAAAGATACTGCAGCGCTGTGGTGGAGACGTCGAAGTGTGGATATCGAACGAGGTACGTGTACAATCAAAACTTGGGCTGAATTTGTTCAAGAACTCAAACGACAATTTTATCCAGTAAATGCTGAACACGAAGCGAGAAGTCAACTTCATAAGCTCAAACAAACCGGGACCATCAAGGACTATGTCAAAGAGTTTACGACGCTTGTCCTTGAGATCCCGGACTTATCGGATAAAGACTCCCTCTTCTACTTCCTCGATGGTCTGCAATCATGGGCCAAGATAGAACTAGAGCGAAGAAATGTTCAAGATCTTGCTTCAGCAATTGCAATAGCTGAAAGCTTGATCGATCTTAAAGAAAAACGACCATATAGGCCCATGAATGAGGAATGTGATGAGGAGAAAGGCGGGGGAGTTAAGCCTAATTATGATCGAAGGGTGGAACCAAGGAAACCACCACGATACGAGAACGAAAAGCGCACTCCAAAATCTTGCTTCATATGCGATGGACCGCATAATGCATGGGATTGCCCGAAGAAACAAAGTTTACAAGCCATGGTGGTGAGGAGTGATGATGCATCCCACGAAGACAAGGAGGTTCGTCTCGGGGCAATGCAACTACAAGTTTTAAACGCGTTAACGGCACATGAAGGGAAGCCGTTAAAGTTGGCTGAGTCGCGCCCACGAAGAGACAGGGCAACATCACGAACACAGAGACAAAAGGACTTCGGTTTGTGAACATAGAAGTGAATGGACGACTTGCAAAGGCACTGGTCGATACCGGAGCAAGTCATAACTTTATCATACGTGAAGAAGCTAAAAGACTTGGTTTAAGAATCTCCACACGTGATGGATTTCTTAAAAACGCCAATGGTGACACAAAACCGATCGAAGGAATGTCATGGGCTGTCAAGACTAAGATCGGGACATGGCAAGGTAAGCTCGATTTCTCGATAGCACCATTGGGCGACTACAAGATCGTGCTCGGGATGGACTTTTTCAGAAAAGCAAAAGCCGTTCCAGCAACTTTTCTGAACACTTTGTACATCGTCAAGGGCGATCAAGTGCATACTGCAATGCTGGAGTCAAGCACCAGCCACAAAGGGAAAATGTTATCCGTCTTGCAACTCGCAAGAACAAGCCGGGGGAAACTCAAGAAACACGACGAGGACGTCGTGGGTTTAGGTGGGGGAGAATGTCACGACCTGCCTAAAATCAGGTCATGTATCTCGGATTCCGGAAGTTTCCGTAAACATTTAGAGGCGTCTAGGGCTGTTCAGAAGACCCCAGAACAACCCAAATAAATTTGGATCAAGAAATACAAAGTCGAAGGATCTAGATCATTCTTGAATGACCTTAAAAAGATCTAGATAGCTGGATATTTTGATAGAAAGATCTAGAACACATTATGTAAATATCTTGACATAGAAGGATCTAGATCAAGAATGATCTAGATCCATATGAGTAGTATAAATAGGGCTGATCACTCTCATTTGTAAGCACCCAAAAATCCATACAAGTCTAGTGTAAAGCACTTGTAAATCACACTTGTAAACTACCTTGTAAGCAATACAAAGTCATCTGTATTACGAGCTTGCAAACGCTTTCGCATCGTAACTTTAATTGTTACTTAGTTTGGGTCACAAAGGCTGAACTTAGAAGGATTCTAAGTGCCGCACGAGAGCTGAACAAATTACTCCGTGACACAAAGCTGCCAAGAGAAGAACTCTGCATGGCAGCTTTGGTGTGGGTCTCGAACAAAAGAAATTAGCAGATGACGCTGATTCATCTTAGCAGAAAATTGTTAATTGGATTGGACAGTTTAGAAGTCTATGAAAGTATGTCCTAAATGTTTACAACATCCTAAATTGTTTTGTAATCAAATAAAAAAAATAGACAACAAATGTACGTCTTGGAGAGCAGGATGAACCTTTTCCACGCCCTACAAACATACATGTTTTGACCCAAACCTCTTTGACATCTCATCCGACATTCTTGATTCTAATTCCTACCCTACCATTTTGCTACCTATACAAACAAACATACCCAGAATAATCTCATTTTAGTAGAGCTATTCGTAGGGTCTGGGATAGTGTGATGGGGTCAAGCCTTATCTCTTAACCCTGGGATAGAGAGGTTGTGCCAGTTGGGACCCCTAGCTCGAGAAACCTTCTTTTTTTTCATGTAAAGTATAGTATAGTATAGTATAGAAAATATTGAATATGTTAATGCTTTACATTTAGTAATCTAAACTTTAAATAACAAGGTTTAAGAGGCTTTTAACCAGCTCTATATTTTGACTCGTCTCAATGGAAGATTGCTCACCTATTTGTACTCGCGCAGGGAGAGGCACTAAGAAACAGCATGAAGGGTATAACCGAGTTGTTCAGGCAGTTATAAACAAAGGATGTTTGGGTTTAGGATGGAATCAGAACACTAATCGGAACCGCATTTGATTTTAATCAAAACATAATCGGGTTGTTTTTATGCTACAAAGTGAATATTTAAAAATGTATGTGGAAAATGACCATTGTCTAGTGTATATAAGACATGTTATATTCAATTTTTTGAAGTTTTGAGTATCCGTAACCAAAACTGAAACCAAACCAATATAAAATGCAATTATGTGTTGCCTGTCCTCATTTATTAGTGAGGCATTGGTGAAGCTCGTGAGTTTTTCAGGAGACGGGTTGTCACAGTTAAAAGAACTAATAATGCAGGTCATGTCTTTGACCATTGTAAATCAAAATCAAACTATTGAAAACTATATATCAAACCCGACCAGACTGAGACCAAACTATTATCAACTCTTTGGGATTATATGGCTTATATGATAAAAAAGAATAAATAAAATACGAGTAAAATGAAGAATTAATAATGTGCTAACAGTTGAAATCTAAACGATTGACTTGACTTATTGTATTGTTATGCAGAGTCAAATCATGTTTGCAGTCAAACATATAATAATTAAGATCCAAGTAAAATATAAAAGGCGACAGCCTTGAATCTGCCCGTTCTCTTTAGTTTCTTTGAGCAGGTCAAAAGTTTATACCGTAAACCATATCGTTTGGAATGGTATAAAGAGTGTGTCTAGTGTTTGACTTAGTTCTTGTTTTGCGTAGGGTTCGGGGGGCTAGGTCTCTTCATGATCAGATGCACATGACCTGAAGGCTAAAGCTACATTTTATATAGAAGGTTGCTTTTGTTGATTTCGGGCCCAAGATCATACTCACTTCACATTTCCATAAACAAAACATGCCATTTATAGGCAATCACATGCACCCACTAATCCTACAATTACGTAAACAAACAGACTCCAAGTCTTTCACTTTCACACGTTTCCACCTATTTACTTGGTCAAAATATTGACTCATTCATACATAAATTAAACTCTAGTTAAAACAATTAAACAAACGTGAATAATATGGAAGACTTCTGTTGCACATTTGGATCTGACTCAAATCTAAAACCCACGTGAAACCATGACTTGTCGGACCCGTGACCCGTGAACTAAACCCGATTAAGATTAACCCAACCGCTTTTCACGCTTTGAACCTATGACCTTCATGTCACAAAGTAACAACATTACCAATCAGTATGGTATGAAAATTCTTAACCTCACCGACTAAATTTTATTAAAAAAACAACCAGAAATCAAACTAATAATCAATTTTGAGGGTTTATAGTTTCAAACCAAATGATAAACACCCTTATTAATAAGTATGTATTCTAAGCTTTATTATATAACATACAATTACAAACTACTCTTCATGTTGATTGTCTTTTAGCAAATCCAGAGGCTAATTACATATCTCCAAGACGCTGATCACTTTATTTCTTTTGCTGTCATGTGTGTTCTTTTCGAGTTCACGTGTTTTCTATTCTTCTATATCCATTCTTCCCCTGCGCTCAACATGATACAGATAATTCCTCAGCACCATTTTGTGGAGTTCAAAGGGCTACATACAACACCGCAAGTTGCGCCTCAATGGTATTAGACAAACACTTACACCCAAACCACATCGCTAGATCGCAGATGTCAGAAGAGAGAGAGAACGAACCTCAGTGGAGTGCTATAGACCATTTTATAATAACTTCAAAACCATAACCTAGATGTTAAAAGTAGGTGCAACTCATAAAATTGAAGGTTATAATATACATTCAACATGCTTTTAAACTCAAGCATAAATCTAAGCATAAATTCACAAAACTGTAGGTTATCTCATAAATTCACCATCGTTAGCTACTTTAGTTAAAATCTATAAAATTCACAAATTCATTTCTCAACCAAGCATAAATTCATGCATAAATTATAGGTTATCTCATAAATTCGCTATCTTAAACTACTTTCGGTTAAAACCTACAAAATAGAAAAATTCATTTCTCAAGTAAGCCTAAATTTAAACATAAATTGTAGGTTATCTCATAAATTCGCCATCTTTAACTACTTTTAGTTAAAACCTTCAAAATACAAAAAAATATTTCTCAACTAAGCATAAATATAAACATAAATTGTAGGTTATCTCATAAACTAAGCATAACCTTAACCTCAAGCATATCAAGCATACCAAACATAATAACCTAGATGTCAAAATTGGGGCAAAACATTATAACCTTAGTGACAAAATTGGGGGAAACTGAAAGAAAATTGAATTAAATACCTCAACAGCTTATGGCTGTGGCGGCGTTGATGGTAAGGGCGAGGGTTGTAAGTGGTTGAGTTGATAGTTTCGTTGGTGGTAGGGGTGACAACAACGGTGCAAGAACTTGTTTGATTCGGCTTGAAAGTGACCGAGAGAGAGAAAAGCAAGGCGTTTGAGAGGGTAAGAATGGCAGCCGACCTTCTGGAGGGAAGTAACATGGGTTTTTTTTAAGGTTAACAGCCGTGACATGTCAACGCTAAAGGTTTAGCCGTTCTTGATGTCGCTACTAAAACCCCTTGTCGCCCTCTAAAAGTGTCACCTCCATTGTAGACATTTGTTGTAGTAACTATACAATTATAAATTAGGTAAGAGTTCAAATAAAAAGAATTTTAAAACTAAAAAATGTAAAAAGTAATTTCACCCATCAATTTTCTTCATCAATAGTTTATATAAAACTTTAAAGAAAAAGTTTGTTACAAGGGCATTTTAAGCATGACTACTTTTGTTGACTTTTTCAAGTTCTTCCACTGTTTTTAAATGTTCATAACTTTTATATATGATATTATTTCTTATAAAAATTATACCATAACAAAAGCTTTTTTATCTTTCAAACGAGTATATAGTATTGCTATATAAAAAATAAAATATTTTTTGTTTTTTAGCTAATATGATTTTTTGCTTGTAATTGTGTCTATAGTGTAGTTCATTGTGTCTGTAGTGTAATTTATTGTGTCCTTTTGTTTGTTACTGTGTTTTTCTGAATACTATTGTGTTTTTTTAAAATGATGAATTCTAGAAAAAAATATAATGGTAAAATAATATTGTTGTGTGTATTTCTAGTATATAAAAACAATGATAAGATAACAACTAATTAGTTTAATACATTAAAAAAATAAAAAGAACAAATATAATGTCTCATTGTGTTTTTTTATTCATCATTGTGTTTGCCTGAACGCTATTAGTTTTAAAAATCACATTAATGAGAAATAGCATTATTGTGTACTTGTAATTATAAAACACAATGATAAAATAATAATAAATTTATATAATTTATAAAAAAGCAATGAAATAATAAGATGAAATGATCTAAAATATAAAATAGGATGATAAATACATATAATAATTGATGAAAAATATGATACAATTACCTCACGTACACATGTTAAACACAAAATCTTTCTTAAGTTTTTAAATTATATATTATTTTTACTATAAACCTATCATATAACTTGTTACATATATATGAAAGATATATTTATAAAACTCTTTAATGTTTCTTTAGTTTCTTCAACTAAGGAGAATGAATGATTATATCTCATTTTTCAACTGAAAGTGTACAAAAAGTTAATATTTCATTTTCTTATTATCCTATCTATTAAAAACACAAGTAAATGAATAGTATTTGTGGATTTTTGTCCGTCCGATTTTAGATCCACGGCTATGATTTTAGAGCAGGTTTAAGTTTAGGGTATTATGACACGTATAGCACCTAGCGGTGAAGTGTATAACACTTGGCGGTGAAGGTATAACACCTGGAGGTGCTGGTAAGAGGATTGTAGAGAAAGTGTAGAAGAGGAGAAAAAATGCAAGGTCTTGCCCTTTTTCTTTTTGTCTTGATAAAAACATACATCTAGGCTCTAGCACTAGATCATTTTATTAGTGATGTAGTATTATTGTTGTATTAATATTTCTTTTGTATTGATATTAATAAAATTCTCTCAAAACAATGAGCAAAAAAAAAATAAAGGAAAAGAAAGTGTTAGTCGGTCAATGCAAGCGAACTGGCCCATTTTGAACAACATAAAAATTTCCTGTTACGAACCTCACTTTGATTTACCTAATTTGGCTTGGTTTATTTGTCACACCCTCAAAATTCACATGCGGGGTTTTACCGCGAGGCGTGTGACAAATCAGGATCTCAGTCATTAGTTACTCAGAACGACTCTATACGAAACATTCAAGCAAAATCAGAGTTTAAAACTTTAAAACAGTGCGGAAGCGTTCAGTAAACAAGACAAACCAAAGCAATGTAATGTAATGTAAAATGCGCAAACACGCGCCAACCGTTGTTCAAAAAAAATACACAATAATTCCAATAGCAGAACCAACAAATGTTCCCAACAATGCTGACCCACAAATGCTGACCCGTGAGTGCTCCTAGGCTTTTCATTAACCACGACCTGAGAATAGCATACTAAAAGAGTCAACACAATGGTTGGTGAGTTCAAGAGTTTGCGTAAAACATAACAGTAACAGTTATAAAACAAAAGAGTGCATTGAATTAGATAGCTAGTCTAAATTCACAAGTAATAATCGTAGTGATTTCGCGATCGAAGCTGACAGCGTTTCATTTGATTGCCTCCTGTCACGACTTACTAGGTCGTGACACCATGTGTTAGGACAATATTGCACCCGTTTGACCTCGAGTAGCACAGGTGGGGCTTGTCAAACCCAGTAGTACTACCCAAGATTTCCCGCTAGTTCCAATATTAACGATCCGAAAGTGTGAGGACTTTCATAGTATATCACACTACATTACACTATACACAACTTATAATCAATAAAGCGTTTCAGAACGAGTATGCTATCTCCCCAAAAGAGAGTGTAAATAAAGTGGGGCATGAACTCACCTGGTATGCACACGAATGATATTAAAGCTAACTTGAGAGAGAGAGGTAAGACAACCTTCAGAGGTTACCTAGAACACGCAAGTACATGAGTACGTGTACACAGAATCATCAACAATCCCTAAGTGTTCAATAAACACATTGACCCAAGTGTTTTAGAAAAACAAGACGCATTTGACCTAGTTGACCGTTTGACCTGTTGGTAACATATTAATTGAAATCCCTTTTAATCAAGCATAGCAACTCATCATACATGGTTATCATACAAGTTGTTCACGTATATCACTTCATCAACCACTTGTTCTACCAAGATCATCATACAACTTAGATTATCATACAACTCATGCGAATCTCAAGTAGTCAACATGATCAACACAATTATAATTACATCATAACTAGTACATCATACATAAAGTCTAATCATGCACAACATGCCATGTGAAGCCACTCACGACTTCACACCCTAAACCCTGCCAATTCTACTAAGTATGGGCCTCAGATTCGCACGCGTGTATGACGATCATCATCCCATTATTCAACAAGATTCATGCCAACCAACATACCCAACAATGATCTATCACAATCCCAAGCATGATTCCATAACTCCTAACATAATCCATCATCATGTATAATCCATAAAAGTCAAATTCCTAATTGACCAATCAAGTATCCATACAACCCAATTAACACATTCCACCACATTAGACACCACCAATAAACATTCTAACATGATCCTAACATCATAAACATGCCCAATTCACCTTATCAAATGTCCCACACAAATAAAGTTTTCCTTTTGGGAAAGTAACATCCCGAAATCAATCTAACGCTCAATTCAATCATGAATTGATCAACACAATACCTATTCAAGCTCATAACTATCATCTAGACACGTTCAACATCATCAAATCATCATAATTCACAAATCTCATATCCAAAAGTTTCTACTTATAGCAAGGTATGAACTGCATGATCAATTCATGGATTTCTTGCATAATAATCATAACCAACATTCATACAACATTATCAACATCATAACATCATCAATCCATCATCAAATCATCAAGTTCATGCACAAAAGTTACTATTATTAATAAGGTATGATCCACGCATCAAAATCACGAATTCTTGTATAATCCACGTAGAGTAACATCAATACAAACCTAACTAACATCATACAATCATCACAAAATTCGACATCTAGTACCCATTCGAACTAGGATTTCGGCCAACCACCCAAAAACTATGAAAAACCATAAAAATCTAACCTTAATCACGTAATGACCAAGAATTGAAGTTGTTAACGTGTTGTAATCCTTGGAACCAATCAAAATCGCCCCCCACTGCAATTGTTGTTCTTGATCAAAATCACAAGGTGTGTGTGTGTTTAGGTGAAGTCGCGGCCGAAGGGGGTTGTAGGGGCTAGGGTTGGGTTTGTTTAATCTTAATTTAATTAGAATTTACCTTTTAAACCCCTTTTAATTACCTTTTGTGAAAAACTAATCTTTTAGCACTTTTTAAAAGGTTTAAACTACAAAATACTAGCATTATAAACTAACAATAATAATCATGTATAATTTTCACTAATCACAAATATACAAAATAAATATAACACATTGGCACGTTACAAGGTGGAAATTCACAAATAATATTTAAAATTCTAAATCGCGTAACCACAAACTAATAACCAACATTATTAGTTAAATTATTATGTTTATCATTGTTAATTATTATTAAGTCACAAACATTTACGACAACTAGTGTGTGCTCACGACACATGTATGCAAGACCTAACGGAACTAATGGAGTTTGGATAACGGAAAATTACCGGATGTCATATTATCCCATGTTGAAAGAATTTAGTCCCGAAAATTATGTTACATGGTTGAGTTACATCACTGGTCTACTGCATTGGCACAAAGAAATCGAGAGTGAGTTTCAGGTGAGTTGTCACATCATCCCCATGGTTGAAAGAAATTTCGTCCCGAAATTTAATCAATACCTTCGCCGGCTGTCGTCGTTGTTTCGAACAAATGAGGATACTTGAGCTTCATCGGGTCCTCACGTTCCACGTGAATTCCGGTCCACGTCTCGAGTTCCAACGAACTTTGACTATGGGTATCTTGCTTTGTTTAAGCGTCTTTACCTCACGATCCATCACCTCGACTAGTTCTCAATGAAGCGTAATTGCTCATCTACTTGCACTTCCTCAAGAGGTACTACCATCGTCTCGTCCGATAAACACTTTTTCAAATTTGAGACATGGAATACATTATGGGATTCCACTCAGAGTCAGGTGGGCTAACGGTAGGCCACGGACCTATTCTTTCCAAAATCTAAAATGGTCCAATGTATCTTGGATTTAGCTTTCCTCTTTTATCAAATCGAATCACGCCTTTCCACGGTGAGACTTTCAATAACACGTTGTCATCGACCTGAAACTCAAAGGTTTTCCGTTGCTTATCTGCATAGCTTTTCTGTCTGTCACGTGCTGCAGCCATATGGTTCTTATCTGTATAATCTTCTCAGTGGTCTCGTGCACTAATGGGACCCGTTAGCGGGCTATCACCAATTTTAGCCCAGCAAACTGGTGATCTACATTTTCGTCCATACAAGGCTTTAAAGGTGCTGCCTTTAGTTGGTGGTGATAACTATTGTTGTAAGAAAATTCCACTAATGGTAGGTGAACTTCTCAGGTTATCCGAAGTCATCACACAAGCACGTAGCATGTCCTCCAATGTCTGTATAGTACGCTCACTTTGACCATCGGTTTGCGGATGATAAGCAGTACTCATGTCTAATCGCATACCCAAGATTTCTGTAAT